>DWQP01000010.1:0-93279 GCA_018237385.1 Apodemia murphyi | reverse complement strand
TGCGTCTGGTGAACAGGGTCTTTGACATGTAAGACCTTTCAATCAGAAAAAAGGTTACCTCAGCGCGAACTTTGCAAAAGTGCCATTCAGGGGTACTGGCAAATGATAGCAAGGAGATTAGTGGGTGTTTATACGAAATTTTTGATCTGGCTGAGCGGTACACATCAGATCCTGATCGTTCATCAATTGAAATTGATGAAAAAACGCTGAAAAAAGAAGCTGAAATAACATTGAGAAAATTTAAATTCATCTGAGAATTCTTTGAATATGTTCTTTGCGCCATCCGAACGGGTGGCGTTTTTTATGCATGCAATTCGATGGGGGGACACGGGTCTGACGCCCAGTGGAACGAAAACTCACGTTAAGATATTTTCTGCCTTTGACGCCGCTTTTAACGGCCTCAGATGTCCTTGGGGTTTGAGGGGCAACCGTACGAAAACGTACGGTAAGCTAAAAATGAACGTCTGAAAAATCGATTAGCAGACAAAGCTGTCCGTTAAATGCCATTTTTAGATTAGAAAGACATCATTTTAAGGGCATTTTTGTATGCCAATTATGTTTTATACATCAGCTAGTTACTTCGCTAACGTACAATCTCGTTCCATTAGCCCTTAACCCCGTAACAGGATAAAACGACGCCGATATTGTTACCCCTGTTACCCCAACCCAAATAAAAGGGGTAACAGATTTTCTCCAGTGATTACAACGTTGTAACCCCTGTTACCTCTGTTACCCTTTAATAATAAGACTCGCGTAAAGCCTTACCCTAAGACGTCACTGGTGAAGACATACAGCTTCTTGACGCCCATCTCTGGCGGGCGGGTGGCCGTTTGCATTTTGCCGTCCTTGGCCGGAACCAGAAAACCGGCTTCCGCACACAGCCTTGCCACCTTCCGTGCATCATAGCCCTTGCAGATTTCTTTCCAGCCGGACGGCATCACATAGAACGTCGTCACCGCCTCCACCTGCCGGGCATGGTTGCCTTTCTCCACCTTGCGCCAGCCCACCATGTTGCCGGGGCGGTTCATCTCGTTATGCCAGTCGGCAAAGCGGCTGAACTGCCCGGCCGTGAAGAAGGTGCGCACCTGCTCCAGCGCGGCAATGTCTTCCTGATTGGCGCTGTGGCCCCGGTCAGCCAGCCATGCCCGCATACAGGTCTGGGTCGCCCGCAGCGCTTCCCCCTCCGGCCAGCCGGTGATGCCGAGTCGCGTCGCCAGCTCCCCGGCCATGGCAACCAGCGCAAAGCGGTTGATGGCCCGCCCGACCTGATTACCGGCGTTATCCGGCATCAGCAACTGGGTGTACTCCTTCATCAGCGCCTTGGCGCTGGCCGTCATGCCGTTCAGGTCGGCGGTGAGGGCTTTCAGCCAGGCGCGAAACGGCGTGCCGTACACCGTCGCGGTAGCAACTTCAAAATGTTCCGCCAGCGCCTTACCGCTGTCGAACCCGTGCAGGCTTTCAAATACGCCGTATTTGCCGGAGTCACTCGGTATCTGGAGCATCCGCACTTCCATCCCGGCAAACGTCCGTTCGCCGGCGCGGGCGGCGTGCTCGGTAAGCGACAGTTCCCCTGTCGAGAAGAACAACAGCCGCCACTGCTTGCGGGCGCGTAACTCGCCGTCGGTGCCTGCCCGCCCCTTGCCTTGGCCGTTCGCCAGCATATAGGCGATGTTTCCGGCCTCGCGGCCGTCCACCTCCCGGATTTCATCGAGCATCATCGCCGCGTCGTTACGGCGGCTGGCGGTGCCTTCCAGCGCATTACCGGTGGAGCGCCACGTGTGCCAGTAATCCGGGCCGCCGCACACCGAGGTGGCCGCCTTCATGGTGGTGGTCTTGCCGTCGGTGGATTCGCCCTTGAGGTGATAACCGCCGCCGTCCATCCCTACCAGTCGCAGCAGCGGCGCGGCAAATGCCAGACTGACCGCAAAGGCCACGCGGGAGTTGCCGACACAGTACCGGCCAATCTGCTCCTGCCAGTCGTCCAGCGTCCCGGCCACGCGAAAATCTTTGCCCTGCACGCTGGCGGTTTGCAGAATCACCGCTTCCGCACCGTCGCCGATAACCTCGTCCTGCAACACATAGACATCGCCGTGCCACCCAGTTTTATTCACGCAGGTGACTTTGCGCTCCGGCTTGCACAGGGAGATGTACTCCATCAGCCGGGCGCGGGCCTCGCCGGTGGTGCTGATGTACGACAGGCCGTTGACCAGCAGGATACGGCGCAGCTCCTCGCCGCTGCCGCTCAGCATCTCCATCGGCATCGCCCATTTACGCGGCTGGCCGTAGGTGTCCTCCCATTCCAGCAAACGGCCGAAGTTGCCGCCGTCGGCGTCGCAGGTGATGGCTGTCACCCGCAATGGGTTGCTGATTTTGATGTTGCGAATTTCGGTGTCGCCGTCCGACTTCTGCACCTGCTTGTCAAACCACAGGTATTCCTGCGTCAGCCGGAAGCCCTGCGGCAGTTTCACCGCCGATTTACCCAGTTGCACCAGCTCTTCGTTAAATGCCTCTTTGGCGCGTGCCGGGCCGTTCTCCTGCATAAAGTCGTTCCAGTCCGCCTTATGGCGGGTCGGCGGCAGCGTCACGCAGCCGTTGACGGCCTTGGCGGCTTTCTCCGCCCAGACCTTGCCGGTGTTCTCTTTGCCGTCGTAGAAGTCATTGTCTGCGGCAATGACGATACGGGCCTGCGGCCAGCGGGTGTGCACCGCCTGCGCCACGTTCGGCAGGTTGCTGGCCGAGATGGCGGCCACCACCCAGCCTGTGGCGAGCTGGGCGGCCGTCAGCGCGGTGGCGTAGCCTTCGGTGATAATCACCTGCGTCGGCGGCGCGTCGCTCTGTGGGGACGCACTGAGGGCGATAAATGCCCCCTTTTGCACCGTCCCCGGCAACAGCCGCTTATCACCCAGCGGAGAAATCAACTGCGCGCCCGTCACGGCGCCGTCGATGTCCGTCAGCGCCAGCAGCAGCGACCCCGGTGGAAAGTCCACACCGCCGCTCTTGCGGGCCGTGGTGGTCAGCGGCTGCGGCAGGCTGGCAAACCCCTTGCCGGTAAGGTACTCGCTTTGCCCCTCCGTGCAGGTGGCCAGCCACTGCGTTACCGTGTCGGCCACCGCCGGTGCCGGTTTGGCGGCTTCTCTTCTGGCGGGCTTGGGCGGTTGTTGCTGCACCTGACTCAGTTGCAGCACGTCGGCCACTTCGTTGACTGCCTGACCGAGGCTGAGGCCGTTGACCTTCGCCACCAAGTCCAGTCCGTCGCCGTGTGTGCAGTGCGTACAAATCCAGCGGCCGTCGCCGTTCTTGTCGTCCATGCGAAACGGCTTGGTGCCGCCGCACGACGGGCAGGGGCCGTGCTGACCGTGAGAGGGTACCGTGACCCCCAGCAGCGGAAAAATAACGTCCCAGCGGCCGCGGGCGGCCTGTTTGGTCTGTTCTAACTTGGTCATTGCGCCCCCTTAATGCAGCGTCGGTGCCGGATGGCCGGGCGTGACCGCCACGCCGCACAGCTCCGCCATGATGTTGCAGCCTTGCGCCGTGAGCTGCGGTGCCGCCAGCAGAATGTCCGGGGCCACCATATCGCCCAGCAACGAGCAGGCAATCGCCATGCCTTCGTCAACGCCGTGCAGCTTCACAAACAGCGCTTCGATGTCGCTGGCAATCAGCATCTGCAGGCTGTCCAGCGTGTGGGGAAGTGCCATGCCCTGCGCTGCACAGGCGGCCAGATAGGCTTCGGCCACCGCACGGCGAAACAGCGCGGTGCGCACTTCCAGTGGAATGCAGGAGGCAGAACCGTTATCCAGCGTCATGCGACCACCTCCCCGTTAATTGCGGCGCACTGCGCCTGAACGAAGGCCAAATCCTCCGACAGGTAAGCCACCATGGCGGCCATTTCCTGCGTGGTGATACCGGTCGGGAACGGCGTAGAGGCGGCCTGCCCGGCGAATAACATATCCAGCAGCGAACACGCCTGCTTGGCGCGATTAAGTTTCTCAAAGGCGTCTTCGGTCATGCCGTAAGACAGGTAGCGGCAGGATGGCGGCAACAGCGTGCCCTGAGCTGATGATTGCCCATGTGATGAAGTCATGATTTTTTGTCCGTCAGAATCGAAAATGAAGCGTAATAAACCGCGTTACAGGAAGCGGGAATAATGGGTGTCGTCGTGCTCCGGCGTCGGCCGTCGCGTCTCCCACTGGCGGCTGTAGACCACCTTTACAGACGGGTGCAGCCGGAGCGGCGACTGACCGGCGGCAGGCCGGGGAGCAAGGTTGCGCGACGCATCGGCGATTTTGCGGTACACCTCGCTGAACCACGGCAGCGGCATGGAGGTCATGTTGCCGGACAGGTCATACTCAAACACCACTTCATAGGCGAACTCGGGGTTGTTACGGGCCGTTGCCTCATCGGCACGATACAGACTCAGGATACGCACCGTTCTGCCTTGCTGATGGCGATAGCGCTCGCCGCGCTGGGGAAACTCACGCATGGCAGCCTCCCTGTGGCAGGCGACCGGCGAACAGGAGTACGTAGTCACCGGCCAACTGACGGCGGGCGCTGCGTTCGTCACCGGCGGTAATGCGCAACATCACCGGGCGGATTTTGCGCTGGGTGCGGTTGATTGCGGCAAAGATGTAGGTACACTTTGATGTAGCCATAGCGTTGCTCTCAATTTACGTGAATGGTGAGGCTCTGGCAGTGTTGGCGCACTGTTCAGAGCCGCTTTTTTTTCAGGGGTTACCGTGATAAGGTGGCCACCTAACGATGTAGACATTAATTCAATAGGTGGCCACTTGTCAACAGTGACAACTCGAGATCGCAGTCCAAAAGGGGGCGGGCAATCTCCACAGTTTAAAATGCGTATAACTCCTGAGTTGAAAGAACAACTCGAGGTAGAAGCCGCTAAGGACAACGTAAGCTTGGCTAACTGGATGAAAGAGCTAGCTAGGCAAGAGCTGATCCGTAGGGGTGTCGTCCCCAAAGGTTGATTCTTTGTTTGATGCGGCGTTCTGGCCGCATCAGGCAAGATCGTTTTGAGCATTGATCCACTCCCTGATTTCTTCTGCTTTCCATGCAGTAATCTTCGCTGAAATTTTTACTGGTTTTGGAAATGTTCCTGCTGAAACCCTTCTCCAAAGTGTTGCGTGTGAAAAAGGCAGACAAGGCATAAGCGTTCTTTGTCTAACAAAACCCGTCTGCGGTATAAAACCGTAATTATTACAATTGGTTGTTTGCATGTTGATACCTGTGATGCCATGAGATGATGCGAGATTAAAACTCGCAGCGTTGTAGTTCCAGCGAAAATGGGATTACATAAAGTCAATGATAATTCCAATAAAACAAAACCAATTCCAACAAGTTTGCGGGAAATCTAATCATCATTAATTATTTGATTTTTATTGGTTTTTGTTTTTTAAGATAATCATTGGGGGCTGCTGGGATACGCTGGGATACCCATGGATTGTCATGAGTTGGTTTTTATGGGCAAAAAACACCCACAGATATACTTTGTGGGTGTTAATATATTGATTTCAATCGTAAATTGTCTTTATGGCGGCTGATATTTTACTTCGGATTGAAGAAGCTCTTAATCCATCGCTGGAAATTCCATTTTGTTCGACAAAGTCATCAATTAGGTCTTTAACATGCTCAACGCATACGGTGTTGTCTTTTTTTAGCCATTTTGATGGATTGGATTTATTTTTCTCCTGCGCCAGTAAGCTTACGGTTATACCAATAATTTTATTGAGGCTAACAACTTCCTCTTCTTTTTTGTAAAGCCCTCTATTGTTTGCGACTAATTTTTTTCCTAGTGATTCAGCCTCGCCACCAATGAATTGAAGAAGTGGCCTTGTTTTGGAGTGCATTGCTAAGTTAGTAATGGCAACTTTACATCTATCAATAATCGCACTTGGTGTTGTTACATCATCCCGACAGTTAAATCCGACTGAGAATATAATATCTGATTTTACTTTCTCATCCATATCTATTGGGTGTGGGTGCGGTTTGTATTCACCATAGTTTGTAACCCTAGGTATTTTCTCGTTTTTAAAAATCTCTTCTAATGTTCTTTTTATTCTCACTCTAATGTGGGTTATTATTTCAAGGTGTTCATCATCTATGTCTTTTCTTCTTGCGTATGGTGATACTCCGACCAAGCATTTAGAGAGCTCATCGATAGTAATAGACGGTAAGGTTGCGAATCTTTCGAATTCTGTCATCCGCTGAAAACTTTTCATTTAATCAGAGTCCATATCTAACTTAATTAATTTATCTTGCCATAATAGTAATGCTTTTTTGCGCTCATCAAAGTACTGATGCCTATTATAAATACCTTCAACACCTTTGATTCTGTGATTAAGACAGCGTTCTGCAACTATATGGTCAACGCCAAGCGAGGCGAGGTGTGTTCTGGCTGTACGTCGAAAATCATGAATAGTGAAATTATCAATGCCATGTAAGTGAGGTCGTAGCTTTGCAAGAGCAACTGGGAGGGTGCTTTCTACAATATGGGGGATCATACGATTTTGCATTTTCCTTGCGGGAAGAACCCATTCACTGTTGCATGACATAATCTTGAGTTCATTTAGCCATAATATGGCATTCTCGGGGAGAGGAATATCAATATCATCACCATTTTTTGTACCGGTTAGGTGCCAAATGGCATTATTTAAGTCTATGTTTTCCCATCGAGCTGAGCATAGCTCCATTTTCCTACAACAAAGGAGTAAAAGTAGTTTAAACGTGAGCTCATTTTGCCGGCCGAATCCTTTGGCTTTTTTCATTGCCGAGAATAATTGGGATAGTTCGTCATCAGTAAGAAATCTTTCCCGCGATTTCTCTTGCCCACCTGCATCCGCAAGTTCGAATGCAGCGGCAGGGTTTACCTCAAGAATGTGTCTTTTAATCCCGTAATTGAATATTCTTTTAGTCCAACGTAAGACATCGTTGGCTACGGTTGGGGCGCCACGTGAAACAATATTTTGTAGCATTTCATCTATATGCCGTGGTTTAACCTCGTCGGCTTTGAGATTACCAATATGCGGATTGATATCCTTATCGATACGACGACGGAGAATATCAGGATGTTTCCAGCGGCCAAGGATTTGGCGTTCAAAATACTCAGTTGCTAGATCTGATACCTTGCGTGCATTTTTGTCAGCCTCGATCTTTGCAATGGCGGAAGCCTTACGCTCTTTTTTCTCACCGGCCACGTCATACCCTAGAGCTACTCTTGCGGAAAGCATCCTGACTGTTTCACGCGCTTTAGCAAGGGAAAGTTCCCCATAGGACCCGATCCACATAGCTCGGGCTTTACCTGCCAAACTGTAGCGGAAGCGCCATTTTGGTGTTGCGAAGCTATCGCGGTAGCAAAGATAGAGACCATTACCATCGGCCCTGCCTTCGAAGCGTTCCCCCGCCTTTACCCAAGCTTTTATCTGTATATCCGTAAGTTTGCCCACGCTAAATAACTACCTTGTACCAAAAGTGTATGTACCATTTTCATGGTTGGTACAGTCCATGGTACATCAAAATGGTGAGATTTGAGTAGGTGAAGTGGGACTGATTGAGATTAAAAAAGCCCGTAACTTACGGGCTTTTATGAATATTTTATATAGCATGATACATGCTGATAAATTACTCGATATTTTGGATCTGCTCGCGCATCTGCTCGATCAGCACCTTCAGCTCGATGGCGGAGGCGGTGACGTCGGCATTGATCGACTTGGAGGCCAGGGTGTTCGATTCGCGGTTGAACTCCTGCATCATAAAGTCGAGGCGGCGGCCGACGGCTTCTTTCTTCTTCAGGATGTTGTGCGTCTCTTTCACGTGCGCTTCCAGACGGTCCAGCTCTTCGGCGACGTCGATGCGCTGCGCCATCAGCACCAGCTCCTGCTCCAGGCGGGTGTTTTCCAGCTGCACCTGCGCCTCTTCCAGCTTGCTGACCAGGCGCTCGCGCTGCCATTGCAGGATGTTCGGCATCTGGGCGCGCACGTTGACCACTTCGGCGCTGACGCCGTCGAGGCGTTGTTCGATCAGCGCTTTCAGCGCGGCGCCTTCGCTTTCGCGTGCGACGATGAAGTCATCCAGCGCGCCGTTCAGCGCCTGCATCAGCTCGGCGCTGATGGCGTCCAGATCCTGCTCCTGCGCGGACATCACGCCCGGCCAGCGCAGCACGTCGATCGGGTTGATTTCCCCTTCGTCGCTCTGCATTTTCACCCAGTTGGCGGCTTCGACCAGCTGTTTGGCCAATTTTTCGTTCAGGATCAGCGAGCTTTGCGCGCTTGGATCCAGTTCGAAACGCAGGTTGCATTCGACTTTGCCGCGCGTCAGGCGGCCACGGATACGTTCACGGATCACCGGCTCCAGGCTGCGGAATTGCTCCGGCAGGCGGATGTAGGTTTCTAAGTAGCGCTGGTTAACGGAACGCAGCTCCCAGGCTGCGCTGCCCCATTCACCCTTGATTTCACGCCGGGCGTAGGCGGTCATGCTGCGGATCATTGATGCGTACCCGTAATAGGAAAAGATGGGGCGATTATAGCGTCGCGGCTGCGGGCAGGATAGGCATTACGTCACGAAGCCCGTATAATGCGCAGCCAATAGTTGATTTGAAGCCGGAGAGAGCCCATGCGTCCTGCAGGCAGAGCACCACAGCAAGTTCGCCCCCTGACACTGACCCGTCACTATACCAAACACGCTGAAGGTTCAGTGCTGGTTGAGTTTGGCGATACCAAAGTCTTGTGCACCGCCACGGTAGAAGAGGGCGTTCCGCGCTTCCTGAAAGGCCAGGGGCAAGGTTGGATCACCGCCGAGTACGGCATGCTGCCGCGCTCCACCCACAGCCGCAACGCCCGTGAAGCCGCCAAAGGCAAACAGGGTGGCCGCACGCTGGAGATCCAGCGCCTGATCGCCCGCTCGCTGCGCGCCGCGGTAGACCTGAAAAAGCTCGGTGAATTCACCATCACTCTCGACTGCGACGTGCTGCAGGCCGACGGCGGTACCCGCACCGCCTCCATCTCCGGCGCCTGCGTGGCGCTGGCCGATGCGCTGAACACGCTGGTGGCCAACGGCAAGCTGAAAGCCAACCCGATGAAGGGCATGGTGGCGGCGGTTTCCGTCGGCATCGTCAATGGCGAAGCGCTGTGCGATCTGGAGTATGTGGAGGATTCCGCGGCGGAAACCGACATGAACGTGGTGATGATGGAAGACGGCCGCATGATTGAAGTGCAGGGCACCGCCGAAGGCGAGCCGTTCAGCCACGATGAGCTGTTGGCGCTATTGGCGCTGGCCCGAGGGGGCATCGAAACCATCTTCCAGGCGCAGAAAGCGGCGCTGACGGACTGATTTTTTAAGGCGACTGAGAAGTCGCCTTTTTTATGCCCGGCGATCGGGCGGCAGTAATGACAAGACCCAAGCAGATTCAGACGAGGAGAAGCAGTAATGAAAGCCTATCAGCGCCAGTTTATCGAGTTCGCGCTTAACAAGCAGGTATTGAAATTCGGCGAGTTCACCCTGAAGTCCGGCCGCACCAGCCCGTATTTCTTCAATGCCGGCCTGTTTAATACCGGGCGCGATCTTGCGCTGTTGGGGCGCTTCTACGCCGAAGCTCTGATGGACTCCGGCATCGATTTCGACCTGCTGTTTGGCCCGGCCTATAAAGGCATTCCTATTGCCACCACCACGGCGGTGGCGCTGGCGGAACACCATGAGCGCGACGTGCCTTACTGTTTTAACCGCAAGGAAGCCAAGACCCACGGCGAAGGCGGTTCGCTGGTGGGCAGCCCGCTGCAGGGGCGCGTGATGTTGGTGGACGATGTGATCACCGCCGGCACCGCGATCCGCGAGTCGATGGAAATCATCGGCGCCAGCGGTGCTTCGCTGGCGGGTGTGCTGATCTCTCTCGACCGTCAGGAACGCGGCCGCGCGGATATCTCCGCCATTCAGGAAGTGGAACGCGACTATCACTGCAAGGTGATTTCGATCGTGACGTTGAAGGACCTGATCGCTTATCTGGAAGAGAAACCGGAAATGGCGGACCACCTGGCGGCGGTGCGCGCTTACCGCGAGCAGTACGGGGTGTAAGTAAAAACGCCGGGCATGCCCGGCGTTATCTTTATTGCAGCTGCGCCGCCAACAGCGGCCAGCGGGCGTCGAATTCCTGCGTTGGGCGATAACGGAATTCCGAACGCACATAGCGCGACAACATGCCTTCACAGAAGGCCAGCAGCTGGCTCGCCAGCAGCGTTTCATCGACGATAAAGCCTTTGCCTTCGCGCAATTTGCGCTCTTTCAATACCTGGCGCAGCTGCGCCTCGATGCGTTCGAACAGCTGGTTGATGCGGCCCTGCAGGCGATCCTGTTCAAACATCAGCGCGTGGCCGGTCATGATGCGCGTCAGCCCCGGGTTGCGTTCCGCAAAGCCCAGAATCAGCAGTAAAATCAGGCGCAGACGATTAAACGTCTCTTTCTCGTCCTGCAAGATCAGGTTGATGCGCGTGATCAGGCTGTCTTCGATAAACTCGATCAGACTGTCGAACATCCGTGTCTTGCTGGGGAAATGCCGGTACAGCGCAGCTTCAGAAACACCCACGTTCGCGGCGAGCTTGGCGGTGGTAATGCGTTGGCTGCCGTCGCTGGATTCCAGCATCTGGGCTAACGCCTGCAGTATTTCCTCGCGCCGATTCCTTTTCGTCTTTTCTTTTTCTGCCATGTCTGATTAGACCCTTGCTAAAACTTAACTGACGGAAACCCGGGCACCGGCCGCTGCAGAGCAGGCTCTGTGCGGCTTATGTGATAGCTTTTTTACGATGCTGGGGTCAGCGGCCTTAACGGCCTTTTCCGCGCTGCCTGGTGTGTGCTGCAATTGTCGCGGTAAAACCTTGCCGCAGAGACATCCTTCTCCCCGGAAAGGCAAGGTTCAGGCGACGTTTCCCTGCCGGCCATCGTGCCTTGGGTGGCGCTTAGTGGCGCCCCGAGTGGCCGAAGCCGCCTTCGCCGCGCTCGCTGCTGTCGAACTCTTCCACCAGGTTGAATTCAGCCTGCACCACCGGCACAAAGACCATCTGCGCGATGCGTTCGCCCGGCTCGATGGTGAAGTGCTTCTGGCCGCGGTTCCAAACGGACACCATCAGCTGGCCCTGATAATCGGAGTCGATCAGGCCGACCAGGTTGCCCAGCACGACGCCGTGCTTGTGGCCCAGGCCGGAGCGCGGCAGGATCACCGCTGCCAGGCCGGCGTCGGCGATGTGGATCGCGAGGCCGGTAGGCAACAGCGTGGTTTCACCCGGCGCCAGCTCCACCGCGCTGTCCAGGCAGGCGCGCAGGTCGAGACCGGCGGAGCCCGGCGTGGCGTAGGTCGGTAGCGGGAAATCCTGACCGATGCGCGGGTCGAGGATCTTAACGTCGATTTTTTTCATCATAACGGCTGACTATCTCGTCTATTAAACGTTGGCCAAGGAGTGCCTTGTCGCTCAGCGCCAGGCGCTTTTCTCCATCCTGCCAAAAAAGGTGCAGGGCATTGGTGTCGCTGTTGAACCCGTGCTCTGCAAGCGATACATCGTTAGCGCAAATCAAATCCAGCTTCTTACGCGCCAGTTTTTGCCGCGCGTATTCTTCCACATTCTGGGTTTCGGCGGCAAACCCCACGACAAAGGGGCGATTTTTGGTCATCGCCGCCACGCCGGCGACGATATCGGGGTTTTTTACCATCTTGAGGACGATTTCATCACCCTGTTTTTTTATTTTTTCATCGGCGATCCGCTCGGGGCGGTAATCGGCCACGGCGGCGCAGGAGATGAAAATCTGCTGCTGCGCGGCGCGCTGTTGCACTGCCTGCTCCATCTCCAGCGCACTGGTGACGTCCACGCGGGTGACCGATGGCGGCGTCGGCAGGCTGACCGGCCCGGCGATCAGCGTCACCTGCGCGCCGCGGGCGGCGGCGGCGCGGGCGATGGCGAAGCCCATTTTGCCGGAGCTGTGATTGCTGATGAAGCGTACCGGATCCAGCGCTTCACGCGTCGGGCCAGCGGTGATCATAACCTGCAAATGTTGCAGATCCTGCGGGACGGAGAAATGTGCGTTCGCCAGGTCGACGATGTCCAGCGGATCCAGCATGCGGCCCGGGCCGACGTCGCCGCAGGCCTGGCTGCCGCTGTCCGGCCCCCAGAACAGCATGCCGCGCGCCTGCAGCGTTTGCAGGTTGGCCTGCGTGGCGGCGGCGCGATACATCTGCTGGTTCATGGCGGGGGCGGCGGCGATGGGGGCGTCGGTCGCCAGGCAGACGGTGATCAATAGATCGTTGGCCATGCCGGCGGCGACGCGCGCCAGCAGATCGGCGGTCGCCGGCGCCAGGATCACCAGATCCGCCCACTTGCCGAGTTCGATGTGGCCCATGGCGGCTTCGGCGGCGGGATCCAACAGATCGTCGGAAACCGGGTAGCCGGAAACGGCCTGCAGCGTCAGTGGCGTAATGAACGCCTTGGCGGCGTGGGTCATCACCACGCGCACTTCTGCGCCCCTGTCGCGCAGGCGGCGCACCAGCTCTGGGCATTTGTAGGCGGCGATGCCGCCGCTGATGCCAAGCACAATATGTTTGCCGGAAAGTCCCGTCATCATCATTGTCCGATTGAAAGCCGAAAGATGCGCCATTTTAGCATATCCGCCGTTCAGGTGAGCGATTCCGCACTGGCTGCAGGCCGTTACATTGTGCTTTGCGAAACACTTCGCAATGTTATCAAACACCTGTCGAACGCGCCGGGCAGCACATGGCATGCTGTAGCCCTTTCAGGGAGGAACACGATGAGCAACCCGATTGTGGCGTGCTGGCCGGGCGCGCTGGCGCCGCGTGAAAAGCTGTTGATGCAGGGGGCGGCGGCGCTGTCCGACGCAGAACTGTTGGCCATTTTCTTGCGCACCGGGTTGCCCGGCGTGCATGTGATGCAGCTGGCGGAGCAGCTGCTGCGCCGGTTCGGCTCGCTTTATCACCTGATGTCGGCCGATCATCAGGCTTTTTGCAGCCAAAAAGGTCTGGGGGACGCCAGCTATACGCAGCTGCAGGCGATTGCCGAGCTGGCGCTGCGCTTCTTTTCCAGCCATTTGTCGCAGGAAAACGCCATGCTCAATCCGCGCGTCACCCAGCATTATCTGCAAAGCCTGCTGGCGCATCGCGAGCGGGAGGTCTTTTTGGTATTGTTTTTAGACAATCAGCACCGGGTTATTCGCCATCAGGAGATGTTTGCTGGTACCATCAGCAGCGTCGTCGTCTACCCGAGAGAAATTGTGCGTGAAGCGTTGAAGGCTAATGCCGCGGCGCTGATTCTCGCGCATAATCACCCTTCGGGTAAGGCTGAACCCAGTCATGCCGACCGTTTGATAACGGAACAGGTGGTGAAAGCCTGTCAGTTATTGGAGATCCGAGTGCTTGATCATTTGGTGATCGGTCGGGGTGAATGCGTCTCTTTTGCCGAGCGCGGATGGCTTTAAGCGATTTTTTCGCGATCCTTGTGGGATCTTTAGCTGTTCGGGACTTGAGCACTTACGCTTCAGAGCGTATACTACGCCACCTTTGAGAATCTTGGGTTTGGCGCAAGAGCCTATCTCAGCAGGTTTCTGACCTGATGTGTGGTTTCTACCTGATGACGAGAGTCTCCTCAGTATGAAGTTTGCTGAGATGGGCTCTAAAAGCCTGACGAGGCGGCCATACCCTATACGAAGCTCGAGCTGATTTGATTTTTGGAGAATAGACATGTCCCGAGTCTGCCAAGTTACTGGCAAGCGCCCGGTGAGCGGTAACAACCGTTCCCACGCAATGAACGCGACCAAACGCCGTTTTCTGCCTAACCTGCACTCACACCGTTTTTGGGTTGAGGCTGAGAAGCGCTTTGTAACTCTGCGTGTATCTGCTAAAGGTATGCGTGTTATCGATAAGAAGGGTATTGAGACGGTTCTGGCCGATCTGCGTGCCCGTGGTGAGAAGTATTAAGGAACTGAATCATGGCTAAAGGTGTTCGCGAGAAGATCAAGCTGGTTTCTTCTGCTGGTACTGGTCACTTCTATACCACCACGAAGAACAAGCGTACTAAGCCGGAAAAATTGGAACTGAAGAAATTCGATCCAGTTGTCCGTCAGCACGTAGTATACAAAGAAGCTAAAATTAAATAATTTTAGTGGATTAATGAAAAACCCGGCCTTGGCCGGGTTTTTTGTTTTATAAAGGGTAGAAAACGTCGGAGGGGAAGCCAGATGCCTGAATTACCGGAAGTTGAGACGAGCAGACGCGGTATAGAGCCTTATCTTGTCGGCCACAGCATTCAGTATGCGGTGGTGCGCAACGCGCGCCTGCGCTGGCCGGTTTCCGAGCAGATCCTGACGCTGAGCGATCGGCCGGTGCTCAGCGTGCAGCGCCGCGCCAAATACCTGCTGATCGAGCTGGAGAACGGTTGGATTATCGTGCACCTGGGCATGTCGGGCAGCCTACGCATGCTGCGCGAGGAAAACGAAGATGAAGCCGGCAAACACGACCACGTCGATCTGGTGATCAGCAACGGCATGATCCTGCGCTATACCGATCCGCGCCGTTTCGGCGCCTGGCTGTGGTGCGAAGATTTGGCGACCAGCAGCGTGTTGGCACACCTGGGGCCGGAACCGCTGAGCGAAGCATTCAACGGCGACTACCTGTATGAAAAATCACGCAATAAGCGCACGTTGATTAAACCATGGCTGATGGATAACAAGCTGGTGGTCGGGGTCGGCAATATTTACGCCAGCGAATCGCTGTTCAGCGCCGGGATCCTGCCAGATCGTCCGGCGGGATCGTTGAGCAAAGCCGAAGCGGAACTGTTGGTGAAGACCATCAAGGCGGTGTTGCAGCGCTCTATCGAGCAGGGCGGTACGACATTGCGCGACTTTTTGCAGTCGGACGGCAAACCGGGGTATTTCGCGCAGGAGCTGCAGGTTTACGGGCGGACGGGAGAACCGTGCCGCGCGTGCGGCACGCCGATCGAATCTGCCAAGCACGGGCAGCGCAGCACCTTCTTTTGCCGCCGCTGCCAGCGCTGAGCATCACTCGGCGGCGAGCTTCGCCATCAGTGCCTGGGTGACCACGTCAGGCAGGAAAGGCGCGATATCGCCGCCGTGACGGGCGACCTCCTTCACCAGTGAGGAGGAGATGAACGACCACTCTTCGGAAGGCATCAGGAACACGCTTTCCAGCGTCGGCATCAAATGGCGGTTCATGTTCGCCAGCTGCAATTCGTATTCAAAGTCAGACACCGCACGCAGGCCGCGCACCAGGATATTGGCATTTTGGTGAGCGGCAAAGTGCGCCATCAGCTCGCTGAAGCCCAGCACTTCCACATTGTCCAGGTGCGAGGTGACCTGCGTCGCCAACGCCACGCGCTCATCCAGGCTGAACAGCGGCTTTTTGCTCGGGCTGGCGGCGATGGCCAGAATCACGTGATCGAACATCAGTGACGCGCGCGTCACTAAATCCAGGTGGCCGTTGGTCATGGGATCGAAGGTCCCGGGATAGATGGCTTTGCTGGTCATGATTCACTTCTCTGAGTAGTTGCGGCCCAATGCCCATAATGCGGCATATTTATTGAAGGTATATTGCGCGTTGACCACCGCTAACAGCAACCCCTGTTTGCCATCCAGGAAGCCGGCGCGCAGCAGCCAGGTTTTGACGAAGGCGCCGAACGTGTGGGTCAGGATAGACAGATAGCCGCAGCGCTTGCCGGCCCGGTGGCGCTGCGTGGCCCACTCTTCGGCGTAGCGCAGCTGTTTGCGCTGGAAGGCGAAGAAGTCGCGGCAGGTCAGGTGCAGCATATCGCCGCTGAGGGGGATCACTTTGGCGCCGCCGATGTTCAGCGACTCGTGCACCAGATCGTCGTTATAACGATAGCGTTGGTTGGCGTACAGGCGGTTGACGCGGTCGGGATACCAGCCGCTGTGGCGCATGAAGCGGCCTAGAAACAGGTTGCGCCGCGCACAGTTGTAGACGGCGCCGTCGTCCGGCGCGTTCAACACTCGCTCGATGGATTGCCGCAGCTCGGGGGTGACGCGTTCGTCGGCGTCGATCATCAACACGTAGTCATGGCTGGCATAGCTTTGCGCCAGCTGACGCTGCTTGCCGAACCCTTGCCAGTCGGTGTGCGTGAAGACTTTGGCGCCCAGGCTTTCGGCGACGGCGACGCTGTCGTCCTCGCTGCCGGAGTCCAGCACGATGATTTCATCGGCCCATTCGACCGAACGCAGACAGTCCGGCAACAGCCCGGCTTCGTTTTTGGCGATCATCACCACCGACAGGCTTTTGCGGCTGCTCATTCAGTGACTCCGGGGCGGCAGGTGCGGTTCCAGCAGCTGCAGCAGGCGCTGCAACGCTCCCTGATTCTGATACAACACTTCCACCGCATGGCGGCCGTAGTAGCGCCGGTAGTCTTCGTCGGTCAACAGGGTTTCCACTTCCTTCACCAGCGAATCCACGTCGGTCACGGTGATCAGGCCTTCGGCCTGCGAGAGCTTGGCGCAGATGTCTTTGAAGTTGAAGGTATGCGGGCCCATCAGCACCGGGATGGCGTGCGCGGCGGCTTCCAGCGGGTTGTGCCCACCGCGCTCCACCAGACTGCCGCCGACAAAGGCCAGATCGGCGATGCCGTACAGCAGCATCAGCTCGCCCATGGTATCGCCGATCACCACCTGGGTGCTGCCGGACGGGATTTCGCCGCTGCTGCGCAGGGTGTAGCTGAAGCCGGCCTTCTGCACCAGTTCTTTGGCGGTCGGGAAGCGTTCCGGGTGGCGCGGCACCAGGATCAGCAGCAGGTCGGAGTGTTTTTCCAGCAATTTACGGTGGGCTTCCAGCAGGATAGTTTCTTCACCGTCATGGGTGCTGGTGGCGATCCACACCGGGCGGCGCGGCGCCCATTGGCGGCGCAGCGTAACGGCGCGTGCGGCCAGTTCCGGGGTGACGGAGATATCGAACTTCAGGCTGCCGGTTACGGCCAGCTGCGAGCGCTTCAGGCCCAGTTCGATAAACCGATCGCCGTCTTCCTGGTTCTGTGCGGCGATCAGCGTGATGCGGCGCAGCATATCGCGCATGAACCCGCCAATTTTCTTATAGCCGGCGGCGGAGCGGGCCGACAGACGCGCATTGGCGATCACCAGGGGGATCTGCCGCTGATGCAGCGCGTTGATCAGGTTAGGCCACAGCTCAGTTTCCATGATGATCACCAGCTTGGGATTCACCTGGTCGAGGAAGCGGTTCATGGAACCGGGCAGATCGTAGGGCAGATAGACATGATGTACGTCTTTGCCGAAAGCGGACTGGACGCGTTCTGAACCTGTTGGGGTCATTGTGGTCACAGTTATCGGCAAAGCGGGGTAACGGTGGCGCAGCGCCCGTACCAACGGGATGGCCGCCAGCGTTTCGCCGACGGAGACGGAATGCAGCATGATGCCGCCTGGCACGACTTTCCCGGCGCAGAAGCCATAGCGTTCCGCCCAGCGTTTACGGTAGGCTGGAGCTTTGCGGCTGCGCAGCAGTAAGCGGAGCCAGATCAGGGGTTGGATGAGGTAGAGTAGTACCTGATATAAACGCAGCAACATTCTATCAATTTCATTTATATGGGTTATTCGGAATAGTACCATAACTGGAAGGGAAAGGCGCTAATTTGGTAACCTTGGGTGTCAGTTTCAGACAACCGGCGAGCGATTTCGCCGACAGGCTCGGAATGAAGAATATTTTAATTATTCGCCGCGACAACATCGGCGATCTTGTTTGCACCACGCCTCTGATTGAAGGGGTGAAAATTGCTTATCCGAACGCTAAAATTTATCTGCTGATCAATAAGGTCAGCCAGGATGTTGTTAAAAACAATCCTCATCTCGAGAAAGTTTTTGTCTATAAAAAGGCCAAGCACAGGGCGAAGAATGAAACGACGTTGGGCGTTTATTTCGCACGCCTGATGATCTTCCTGAAGCTGCGAAAAATAAAGTTCGATGCGACCATTCTGGCTAATCCGGTGCCTTGCAAATACAGCCTGCGTTTAGCGAAAATGGCCGGTGCCACCCATATCATCGGCGCCGATTTGGGCACGAAAGATATTCATCGCCCGTTCCGCAAGGACGATTTCCACGGTCAACATCAGGTCGAACATACCTACAGCTATTTATCGGCGATAACCGACCAATCCATTCCGATCCCGCCGGTGCGGGTGTTTCTGACGCCTGAAGAGCGGCAATTGGCGGCGCAACGGCTGCAGGAGCGCTTGCCTCCGGTCGAGCGCGTATGCGCCGTACATATCAGCAGCCGCAGCCCGAAAAGGCGTTGGCCGGTTGAACGCTACGCCGAAATCATCAACCGTCTGGTTGTCGATCCCCACACCGGCGTGCTGATCTTCTGGTCGCCGCAGGGCACGCTGGCGCCGGACGACATCGGCGATCGGCAGCGCGCCGAACAGCTGCTGGCGCTGTGTCAAAACGAACGCGTCGCGCTTTATCCGACGGCGTCGGTGCGTGAGCTGTTGGGCGGGTTCGATTTATGCGACCGGGTGCTGTGCAGCGATGGTGGGCAGATGCATCTTGCCGCCGCGCTGAATAAGGACATGGTGGTGTTCTTTGGCGATACCGATAAAACGTCCTGGCATCCATGGACCGGCCGTCATCATATTTTGCAGAGTGAGTCGGGGCACTGTGAAGATGTTTCTGTCGATGAGGTTTGGCAGAAAATTCAGGCGCTCAGCTAACGTAGAAAATAAGGCAGGTATCACCTGCCTTATTTATTTCTTCATTATTTTTCTTTCAGCTCAATATATTGGTGACAAATAGGCTCCAGCCCATAACTCAGCAATTGCTGTTGATTTATCTGCGGCGGATTGGCGTAAATTTCCGCCATTTTTTCTGCCAGCGATGCTTCGTTTAATTCCGCCAGCGCGTTAGCCATGCCGGCTTTTTCCAGAATTTCCGCAGGGCCGCCCGGACAGCGGGTGCTGACCACCGGCGTGCCGCACAGCAGCGATTCTACCAGTACGTTGCCAAACCCTTCGCTGTCGGAGCTGAGCACCAGCAGCGAGGCATGGCGAATAAACGGGTAAGGATTGGCCTGAAAACCGAGGAATAGCACGCGCTCTGCGATACCCAAGTCTGTTGCCAGACGTTTGACCTCGGCGACTCTGGCATCATCCCCGGTGCCTATCAAGGCTAGCGGCGCCTGAATGCCGGAGCGCGCATAGGCTTTTAGCAGGCGGTCATGCCGCTTGGCGGTGTGGAAGCGGCCGACGTGCACCAGATAGTCCTGGCCGGCCAGTTCGCAAGGCGCCGCCGCCTGTTGCTGGATGGCGTCGATGTCGAACGGGTTGTTGATGACCGCCAGCCGGCGTGGGCGAATCGGCAAGTTCTGCTGCAGATCGTCTCCAACCGCCCGTGAAACGGCGACGATATTTCTCCCCTGGTAAACGTTGGCGATTTTGCGTTGCTTCAGCCAGCGGTCCAGGCCCTTGCGGTGACCAAGGTAGGAGGTGGAGAGAATGCCGTGAATGCAGAACCACAGGCGATCCGCGGCCAACCGCTTGCTGCGGCTGACGATACGATCGGTTTTATGCAGATTGGAGAACACCAGATCGAACGCGCCGTGTTGGCGCTCGTGTTCAGCTATTGCCCGATCCAGCGCGGCGGCGCGGCGTGAGAGCTCAGTCAGCTTGCGCCAGGGGGCACGGCTGCGATCGGCCACCACCTGATAATCAATGCCTGACGGGATAGGGTAATTGCAGACGTCGCGCAGCGAGAGCAGACTGACGTCATGCCCCTGTTGCTGCATGCCCTGGCACAGGGTCAGCACCACTTTTTCCGCGCCGCCTCCCGGCAGGCCGTCGATGATCATCAGAATACGCATAGCTAGTCCAGTAACCGGTTATAGAGGGAAATGAGCTGTTCGGACAGATGCGCCGGCGTAGCCGTCATAATGCGCAATCTCGCCGCTTCGCCCATGGATGATCCTAGCGCCTGGCGCGGCAGTGCCCGGATGGCCTCCGTGATGGCCGGTACATCGAGCGCGTCGGTCACGAAGCCGTTCTGGCCGGGAGTGATAAACTCAGCGCCGCCGCAGGTGGTGCTGGTGACAACCGGCAGGCCACAGGACATTGCTTCCAGAATCACATTTGGGAACGGATCGTACAGCGTCGGCAGCAGCAGCGCGTCCGCGGCCTGGTAGAACGGCAAGGTCTGTTTCTGCACGCCCATAAAGTGAATGCGATCGCCGCAGCCCAGCGACTGCGCCAGCGCCCGGTAGCGTTTTTCGGCCTTGTCTTTGCCGACCACCAGGAGGTGGCTGTCGGTCGCCGCCACGGCGCGGATGGCGGCGGCCAGCCCTTTGCGCTCGAAGCCGGAGCCGACGAAGATCAGGCAGTGCGCCCGTTGTGGGATCTGATACTGCTCGCGCAGACGTTGGCGCTGGGCCTCGTCGGCGGGCGGGAACTTTTGATTATCGATGGCGTTATAGATCACCGTGATTTTGTCGGCGGGCACGCCAAAGTCGGCGATGATTTCCTGCTTGATCATCTCGGCGTTGCAGATGACGGCTTTCAGCTCCGGTGCGGCGTACATGGCACGTTCGGCGCACATCACATAGCGGTGATAGCGATTGGAGAACAGCCACTTGCGGCGCCATTCCGGCAGCAGACGCGCGCGTTGCAGCAGCCAGCGGCGGTGTACGCCGTCGCCGGCGCGGTAGATGTCGCAGCCGGGAATGCGCTCGTGGCTTTGCACCAGATCGAAACGCTCTTTCTGCCACAGCGCCCTGGCCGCCACGGCGAAGCCCCGTTCGCGGCTGATGCGGCCGAGTTTTAACGGGTTGCACAGGTGGATATGCCAGTTGGGATTGGCATCACCCTGCCATTCGCGGGTGATGACGTTCAGATCGAGATCCTGTTGCTCCAGCGCCTCCAGGGCGCGGGAAACGAAACGTTCGGCTCCGCCGTCCGGGCGGTATTTTTGGCGAACGATCGCCAAACGAAATGCTTTCATGCCAGCGTGCTCCGCGCGGCTGCAATCACCGCGTCTGTAGGAATAAGGTCGAGATACCGTTCATCTGTGCCGGTATCAATGGCGTCCGGATCGGGCAGTTCGCCGAAGTCGCCGGCCCAGATCACGGCGCCGGTAGCCTGCCATGGCCGCCAGAAAGTCAGCTTGGAAGGGCCGAACAGCGCCACACACGGCGTTTGCAGCGCGGCGGCCATGTGCATCGGCACCGAATCCACACCGATAAACAGTTTAGCGTGATCAATCAGGGCGGCCAGCTGGCGCAGCGTCAGCTGGCCGGCCAACGAGATCACGCCTTGCGGCGGGCAGAGCGCCAAAATGCGCTCTACCATGGCTTTTTCTCTGGCGTCGGGGCCGGAGGTGATCACCAGCTGGTGGCCATCGGCCTGCAAGGCGGTGAGGGTGGCGGCCATTTTCCCTTCGCTCCAGCATTTGAAGAACCAGCGCGACGTAGGCTGCACCACAATATAACTGCCGGCGACGCCCTGTTGCTGCAACCGTTGCTCACAGGCCTGCCAATCCTGCGGGTCATAACTCATGGTCACATGTTCATTGAGCGCGGGCAGGTTCAGCGGCGCCAGCAGCGAGAGGTTTTGTTCGACGGTATGCAGGTGGGCGTGATTGTCGACCGGCACCAGCTGCGTGTGGCAGTGGCGCCACAGGAAGCCGCGGCGTTTGGGGAAATCGAAGCCCAGACGGATGCGCGCGCCGGTCAGGCGCGTGATAATGGCGCTGCGCCACTGATCGGCCAGGTTGACCACCAGATCGTAGCGCTGCGCCTTCAGGCGGCGCAGCAGCGCCAGCTCGTGCCCCAGATGCGCGCGGGTGCCCTGTTTTTTCCATTGACGGTCGATGGCGAACAGCGTCGACAGCTCCTGATTGCTGGCCAGCATCTCCTGCGTTTCCTGATACAGCAGCACGTCGATCTGCGCCTGCGGGTAGTTTTGCCGCAGGCTGCTGATGACCGGCGTGACCAGCAGCATATCGCCGTGATGGCGCAGTTTTATGATCAGAATACGCTGTACGGATGGGGCGGAAGTTGGGGCTGGCGCGTCGTTCATCATGAGTCGCTTTCTGGGAAACCAATTCTTGATTCTAAATGACCCGATCGCATGTGGCTACTGTTGCACGGTTTTCTTGCCGAGCCGCAAAAAAATCGCCGGGCCGGGGACGAATGCGCTTCAACGTTGTCCAAACCAGGCAGCAAAGTCGTTTGCCCTGACGAAACGGCCTGCGTAACATAGTGCATTCTGTTGATATCAGGCTCGATATTCATGACTAAACCGGCGTTTCTCATCACCATTGATACCGAAGGCGATAATCTGTGGCAAAACCACGATCGCATCGCGACCGAAAACACGCGTTTCTTGCCGCGCTTTCAGGCATTGTGCGAAAAATACGCCTTCAAACCGGTTTATCTCACCAACTATGAAATGGCGATGGACCCGGCTTACGTCGAGTTTGCGCACGACGTGATCGCCCGCGGCGCCGGCGAAGTCGGTATGCACCTGCACGCCTGGAACAGCCCGCCGCTGACGCCGCTGACCGACGACGACTGGCGCCACAAGCCTTATTTGATCGAGTATCCCGCCGATCAGATCCGCGCCAAGGTCGATCACATGACCAAGCTGCTGGAAGATGCCTTCCAGACCAAAATGCTTAGCCATCGCGCCGGCCGCTGGGCGTTCAACGAATACTATGCCTCGCTGCTGCTGGAATACGGCTATCAGGTGGATTGTTCGGTGACGCCGCGGGTCAACTGGCAGTTTTCGCCGGGCAATCCGCAGGGCAACGGTGGCACCGATTACAGCCGGTTCCCGTCGCAGGCTTATTTCATCGATCCGCAGAACATTGCCAAACCGGGCGCTTCGCCGCTGCTGGAGGTGCCGATGAGCATTCAGTACAAGCACTCGGCGCTGATGAACGCGTTCAAGCAAGGCTATGATCGGCTGCGTGGCAAGCGGCGTTCGCCGTCCGTCAACTGGCTGCGGCCGAGTGGCGGCAACGTGGCCAAGATGATAAGCGTGGCTGAGGCGTCGCTGGCGCAGGGGCATGACTACGTCGAATTTATGCTGCATTCCTCCGAATTTATGCCGGGCGGCAGCCCGACCTTCAAAAACGAGCAGGATATCGAAGGGCTGTATCGCGATCTGGAACAGCTGTTTGACTGGCTGCAGCCGCGCGTGGTGGGCATGACGCTGGCCGAGTATTATCAACTTAAAGCGAACTAAGCACGCACATGTCGAAGAAATGGAAAATCAAGGTTGCCGACTGGTTCTTGCGGCGCTATACGGCGAAGTACGGCCGTTTTCAGGACAAGGCGACGTTCGACGGCGCCCAGCAGTTTGACAATATCGTCATCTATTCCACCACGGCGTTGGGCGACTTCATGTTCAACACGCCGGCATTGAGGGCGATGCGGGAACGCTACCCCAGCGCGCACATCACGCTGGTGGTGCACAAGAAAAACCGCGAGCTGGTGGAAAACGGCCGCTATTACGATCGCGTGGTGTATTGGGACAGCAAGATCAAGACGATACGCCCGTTGCTGAAATCGTTGCGCGAACATCAGCCGGATTTGGCGCTGATTCTGCACTCCCACCTGCCTTATGACATCATCAGCGCCGTACTGGCCGGGGCGAAGTACATTATCAGGGATAACTACAGCTCGGGCATTTGCGGGCTGGAGCCTTGGCTGACCAACTATATCTTCCATTATTACGGCCACTTCGTACGCCGCAAACTGGAGCTGATTTCCATCTTAGGCTGCCGCAGCGACGATCCGACGATGGAAATTCCCGTGGATTATCAGCGCGGCGTCAAAAGCAGCGAGCATCCCACCATCGGTTTTCAGCTGGGGGCGTCAACCGAGTCGCGTTGCTGGCCGGTTTCGCACTATGCGCGGCTGGCCGATGAGCTGGTGGCGAAGCACCCAAATGTACGCATCGTGCTGATTGGCGCACCGTTCGACGACGGCAAGGCCAAACAGTTTATGAGCCTGATCGGCCCGCAAACGCAGGCCTGCGTGGATAACCAGATCGGTAAAACGGGGCTGCAAGGCTTGCTGACGTTGATCGACAGTTTCCATGTTCTGGTCACCGGCGATACCGGGCCGCTGCATCTGGCGGTGGCGTTGAAGGTGAAAACCATCAGCCTGTTCGTGACCGCCGACTCACGCTCCACCGGCCCGATTCAGGATGCTGAACTGCACCGCATCATTCAGGTGTCGCGTACCGGCTATACGATGCCGCTGGAGGCAGAAAGCCCGATGGGGGTCATCCAGCCGCAGCGGATTTATGATGAGCTGGTCGCGCACGTGCCTTTGACGCGCTGAGGGAGCGACGACGCATCGGCCGTCCGGCCGATGCGGTTAGTGCGGCCTGCGCCCGCGCAGCTTCGAAAGAAAGGTATCCACTCGCGCATAGCGCATTTGGCGGACTTTTTTGCCCGGCACGTCGCTGTTGCGGCAGATATCGGCGGCGCGGCTCAGGATGTGCAGCGTTGCCGGCGCGTAATGATAATAGCCGTATACCGCCTTCGACATGCTTTTCACCTCGGAAAAGCAGTTGGCCAGCATCAGGGCGGCCAACCGGCGCAGTGGCTCATCCCCGGGATGCTGCGCCACAAAACGCAGCATCTTCTCCATGGCGAACAGCAGATCTTCAATATCTTTGGGTTTGATATTGCGCGTGATGCCTTGGCTGTTATCCCGATAAAAATAGAGCTCGCAGTCCAGATGGGCGATGCGGCGGGTTTTGAAATACTGAAAAGGCGTGAAAATCACGTCTTCATAGCGCCTGCCGTCTTCGAACGTTTCCCCTTCCAGCAGCGTGCGTTTATACACGCGGCTCCAGAGATGCCACATCGAGCGTGCGAACAGCGGTTGCAGGCAGCTCAGCCCCAACTGTGAAAAGTCGTAGGTTACGGGCTGCGTCGCGCGGTTATCCGGCGTCGGCGGTTGTTCGGTGAACTTCTGATAATTAAAGTCGATCAGGTCATATTCACCGGCGGTAAGCAGAGGCCGCAGGATTGCCAGATAGTCGTCGCTCAGCAGATCGTCGCCGTCGAGGAAGGTGAGATAGCGGCCGGTGGCCAGCCGTAAGCCGACGTTGCGGGCGTGCGCAATGCCGCCGTTGGCCTGTGAAGTAAAGACCACGCGCGGGTGCCGCCGCTGCGCCAGATAGTGGCTGACCAGCGCGCCGGAGGCGTCGGTGGAGCCATCATCGATGATCACCACCTCGATATCGTCGCTAATCTGCGCAAATAACGAATCCAGCGCAGCGATAACGAACGCTTCATTATTATAAAACGGCACGATAACGCTGAGCAGCGGCTCCTGAGGATTCACGGGGTGGGCTCCTGAACAGGGGGCTGTTTCGTGACGGAAAGAACGGCGGCGATCAGCGCCAGGCAGAACATGCCGGTGCCTTCCGTGCTGAAGAAGATGACGTCGCTCAGGCCGTAAACGAACAGGCTGACGCTAACGCTCAGCAGCAGCGCGTTGCGCTGTGGCCGGAACGAAGAGAAGAACAGACAGACATAGAGCGCCAGCAGCAGCAGTGCGCCCCAGACGCCCTTGAGCGAGTAGGTTTCCAGCAGTTCGTTATGCAGGTGGACGTTGATGTAGGGCATGACGCCAGACAGGCGAGGTTGCTGTGCGACCATTGCACGGATCTCTTCGCCGCGCTGTTCGGCGGATTGGCCCCATGGGGCTTGTGAACCGGTGCGCCATGCCAGCGTTTGCATCGACAGTCGGGAAATGATCGAGTTTTCAGTCTGTGGCTGATCCATCAGACGCATATCGGTCTCAAAGGCCTGAATGCGTTCTTCTATCTGCGGTTTAAACACCAGGCCGCAGGCTACGAGCAGCAGCGGTACCGAGGCCACCAACGCGAGTTTGTGTTTCCTGGAAACCAGCTGCTTGGTCGCCAGCAGCGACAGGCAGACCGCCACCGGGTAGACCAACATGGCCGCGCGCGTGCCGGTGAGCACCAGCGCAGAGAAGGACAGCAGGAATGCCGCAATGTACAACACCAGGCGGTAGCGGGTGCGCAGCATCAGAATGGCTTGCATCATGACCAGATCGATAGCGGTCATCAGGTAGGCGGCGACCGTGGCGCGATCGAAGTTGAGCTCTACGCGAGGAATATCCAGACGCAGCCCCTGATAGAGGGAATAACCGTTGATCGCCAGGCCGGTGGCGAGAGCCACGACGATCAGCAGGCGCTGCACGCACAACCGCTCATTGAGTGCGATTAGCAAGATGAAGGCGGTCGCGAGCTGCAGTTTGCCGGTCGACATATAAGAGCGGTAAATGTTGATGTATTCACCCGGCTGTTTGAAGTGATGCATCCAGAGGATGGTTCCCATGCCCACGCTGAACATCAGCGCAGGCAGCAGCAGATTTCTGACGTTGCTGAAGTAGTAGCGCGGGTACAGGCAAACGACGATAAAGGCGATGTAGCTGGAAACGTAAAACAGATTGCGTCCGGTCGCGGAACCGAAAGGAATGGTGCAAAAAGCGATGGCGCACCCCAGATAAATCAGATAGCTGAAGGCAGGGTGCGGCGTTCTGTGTTTTAACATCGGGCGTGTTTTCCGGCTCACGTTTCAATTAAGCGATGAAGGATCGCAGCGTGTCGTCGAACTCAGCTTTGAACTGAGCATAGTTGAAATGTTCCGCAGGGTAGCGCTGCGCATTTCGGCTCAGAGTCTGGTAGGTGTCGCGCTCCAGTAATTTCTCAACGGCATCCGCACAGTCGAGATGCGACAGCAGCTTGGGCGACACCAGACTGTCGGTCAACGGATCGTAGACCTCATGCGGGAAGTCGACCTCGATATCGGTGAGCTGTCGATGTTGTTCAATGGTGATCGACGGCGTCAGGCCAATGCCGCAGACGCCGTCTTTCACCGCCTCCGGCTGGCCGTCAACCTGCGGGAAAATGACCGGCACGCCGAAATAGAGCGATTCCATGCAAGACAAGCCGAACGGCTCGGTGATCGGTGTACTCATGTAGATATGCGTACGATTGAAGAAGCCGGCGACGTCATCCTGATAACCGCTGAAGGTGATGCGATCGCCGAGCTGCAGCCGGGTCGCCAACGCCTCGAACGCCGCGCGATCCGGCCCTTTGCCGGCCACTTCCAGCGTGACGTCATGCCCGCGCCGCAGCAGTTCCTGCATCATCAATAATGAAACGCTGATGCCTTTCAGGCTGACCAGGCGTGAGGCGGTGCCGATCCTGACCGGCTGCGACAGCGTTTTCGGCGCAGCGTCGATCCCCGCCGGCGTCTTGATGCGGTTGATCACCACATGGTTTGGGCAAGGCAGATTAAAGCGTAGCTCCATCACCCGTTTCGACGCGCGTGAGGCGGAAATCACGCCGTCCAGCATGGCGAAGAAACGCAGCGTCTTTTTATTCTTGGGGTAACGCCAGGAGCAGCCGTGATCGTAGTAAACCAGTTTGCCGCGCTTGGGTTTGGCCACCAGCCCCGGCACCAGGTCCCAGACGATCACTACGTCGGCGTTCGCCCGCTCGATTTTCCACTTCAGCAAAAATTTGCGCAGGAACTGCGGGCAGCGCAACGGCAGCGCATTGATCAGGCGGTTGGCGAAGGTGACGGGCTGATGCGCAGGCAGCTGGTGGCGGATCTCTTCGCCAATGTCGCCGCTGATGCACAAGACCTGGTTGCTGCCGTCGGTGGTATCGTTGATGTACTGCAGGAACAGACGCTCGACGCCGCCCATTTTACCCAGGTTGATAATATGCAGTTTTTTCATGCTATAACCTTTTGCAACGCCTGCCATGCTGTATCGGCGTCGATTGTCGCCATGCTTTTTTCCGGCGAAATCAGCGAGTGCTGATTTTGCCCATAGCCGCCGATCAGGCCGGGATCGGTCGGCCCAAACAGCGTAATGTTCGGTTTGTCGAGTGCGGCGGTCAAATGGCTGAGCCCGGTGTCGACCGAGACCACCCCTTTGGCGCCGGCCAGCACGTCGGCCACCTGCTGCAGGCTGAGCTTCGGCAGCACTTCGACATGTGAAAAACCTTCCGCCAGGCGCAGCGCACGTTGATGTTCATGCTCTGCGCCCCACGGCAGTTTGATCTTCAGCCCGCTGTTGGCCGTCAGCGCGATCAGCTCGCGCCAGTTCTGCTCCGGCCAGTGCTTGTCGTCGCGGGTGGTGGCATGCAAAAACACCAGATATTGACCGGCATCGGCCGGCGGCTGGCTGAGAAAGCGCGCGGCGATGGCGTAATCGCCGTAGCTGCCCGGTTTATCGTAGCCGAGGCTTTTGGCGAACAGCTCGCGCGTGCGTTCCACCGCGTGCTGCTGTTTGTCTATCTCATGGCGCACGTTGTAGAACCAGCTGGCGAACGGCTCACGCGCGCTCTTGCAGTCCGGGCCATGTTTGTTGCCTTTGGCGACGCGGGTGATTAGTGCGGCGCTTTTGATCAGGCCCTGCGCGTCGATCACCACGTCGTAACGGCGTTCTTGCAGCGCGCGCTTGAAGTCGCAGCGCTGCTGTCGGGTGTCGCTACCGAACCAGTTTTTGCGCCAGCGGCGAATGGCCACCGGGATCACGCGATCCACTGCCGGATGCCAGGTGGGGATTTGGCTGAAACCTTCTTCCACCACCCAGTCGAAGCGGATATCGGGAATGGCCTGCAGCGCGTCGGTCAGGGCGGGCAGCGTATGCAGCACGTCTCCCATCGAGGACGTTTTTACGATTAACACCTGCATGACTATTCCTCGCTGGCGACAAGTAACGGCGTCAGCGCATCCAACACTTGCTGCGGCTGAATATCGATCAAACTTTGGTGGTATCCCTGCTCGGCATCGCCCTTACGCACCTTGTGGTAGCCGCTGATCAGGCGAATTACCTGCGCCTTGTCGGAGAGCGGTGGCGTGAAGTCGGGGCTGCTTGGGCCGTATAAGGCTATCAGCGGTTTGTTCAACGCTGCGGCAACGTGCATTAAACCGGAGTCGTTGCTGACCACCGCCCGGCAGGCCGCGATCAGGATAACCGCCTGCTCCAGCTGGGTTTTTCCGGCCAGGTTAAGGCAGAAATCGCGCGCGTCTTCCTGCAACGCGGCGCGGATCTGTTCGCCGGCCTCGTGGTCCTTTGCCGAGCCGAACAGCGCTATTTGATAGCCGCTCTCGATCAGCTGCTGAGCCAGCGTTGCGTAGTGATAGTGGGGCCAGCGTTTGGCGGGGCCGAACTCCGCCCCCGGGCAGAAACCGACGATCGGTCGGCTGTCGGTCAGGTTGAAAGCCGCGGTGGTGTCGGCGATCTCTTCGTCGCTCACCTGTAGCCGTGGCCACAGCAGTGGCTGCGGCAGATCGTCGGCACGCTGAACGCGGCCTTTGTCATAAGCCAGCGCCACATAGCGTTGCACCATCAGCGGGAAGGCGGCCTTGTCGAGCACGCGGACGTCGTTCAGCAGGCCGTAACGCATTTCGCCCCGCCAGCCGGTGCGCTGCGGGATATCGGCGAAGAAAGGCACCAGCGCGGATTTGAACGAGTTGGGCAGAACGTAAGCGCGATCGTAACGGTTGGCGCGCAGCGCGCGCCCCAGGCGGCGGCGTTCGCCGAGCCCCAGCGCGCCGTGGCCCAGCGGCATTGCCAGTGCCTGATTGACTTCCGGCATGCGCGCCAGCAGTGGGCGGCACCAGGCCGGCGCCATCACATCGATCTCCGCCGACGGGTATTCGGCCTTCAGGGTGCGATAGAGACTTTGCGACATCATCATGTCGCCAACCCAAGAAGGGCCGATAACCAGTATTTTCATACCCAGCGTTAATTCCTTCAGCTTATGCGGTGCGGTTCAACCAGGCCATGTACTCTTTCACGCCTTCGGCGACCGTTTTAAACGGTGCGTCGTAGCCGGCGGCGCGCAGTTTGGTCAGATCGGCCTGGGTGTACGCCTGATAGCGGCCCTTCAGCTTCTCCGGGAACTCGATGTATTCCACCGCGCCCTTCTGGTGGAAGTCCACCACCGCGTCGGCCACCGCCTGGAAGGTTTCCGCCCGGCCGGTACCGCAGTTGAAGATGCCGGATTTGCCGGTCTCCCAGAACCACAGGTTAACCGCCGCCACGTCGCCGACGTAGATGAAGTCACGCTTGAAGTTTTCGCTGCCGGCGAACAGTTTCGGGTTTTCGCCGCGGTTGATCTGGGTGTTCAGGTGGAAGGCGACGCTGGCCATGCTGCCCTTGTGGCCTTCGCGCGGGCCGTAAACGTTGAAGTAGCGGAAGCCACAGATCTGCGAGTCCGCTTCCGGCAAGATCTCGCGCACGTACTGATCGAACAGGAATTTGGAGTAGCCGTACACGTTGAGCGGTGCTTCATACTCACGCTCTTCGATGAACTCTTCGCGGCCGCCGTAAGTGGCGGCGGAAGAGGCGTACAGGAACGGGATTTCGCGATCCAGGCAGTAGTGCAGCAAGTCTTTGGAGTACTGATAGTTATTGTCCATCATGTACTTGCCGTCCCACTCGGTGGTCGCGGAGCAGGCACCTTCGTGGAAGATCGCTTCGATATCGCCCAGATCGTCGCCGGCCATGATGCTGGCGATAAAGTCTTCTTTATCGATATAGTCGGCGATGTCCAGATCGACCAGGTTGACGAACTTGGTGCCGTCTTTCAGGTTATCCACCACCAGGATATCGCGATATCCCTTGTCGTTCAGTGCCTTAATGATGTTACTGCCGATCATGCCGGCGCCGCCTGTGACGATAATCATTGGGTTACCCCTGCTAAGCTGCCTGGCGGGGCACAATGCCCCACGCTCAATGGCGGTTATCATAGCATTTCATGCCGCGGCAAACAGCGGAAGGGCTCCGAATATCCCGCATTGCCATTGAAGCCCGCCTTTTGCCGTGATATCTGCTGCAATTTTAATATTCTCTCCCGCGCATTCTCGTCAGTTTGGTTACAAATCAGTAAAATATGCCGCAAATAGCCCAATCCTGGAGATAACCGAATGTCAGCGTCTTTTTATCAGCAGTTGGAACAACAGCTTGCCGCCACTCGCAGTGAAGGGCTGTTCAAGGAAGAACGCATCATCACCTCCGCGCAACAGGCGGATATCGCCGTCGCCGACGGTAGCCATGTGATCAACTTCTGCGCCAATAACTACCTTGGCCTGGCGAACCATCCGGCGCTGATCGCCGCCGCCAAGTCGGGCATGGACAGCCACGGTTTCGGCATGGCGTCGGTGCGCTTCATCTGCGGCACCCAGGACAGCCACAAGCAGCTGGAACAGAAACTGGCGGCTTTCTTGGGCATGGAAGACGCGATCCTGTACTCCTCCTGCTTCGACGCCAACGGCGGGCTGTTCGAAACCCTGCTAGGCCCGGAAGACGCCATTATCTCCGATGCGCTGAACCACGCGTCGATCATCGACGGCGTGCGGCTGTGCAAGGCCAAGCGCTATCGCTACGCCAATAACGACATGACCGAGCTGGCCGCGCAGCTGAAGCAGGCCAAAGCCGACGGCGCGCGCCACATCCTGATCGCTACCGACGGCGTATTCTCGATGGACGGCGTGATCGCCAACCTGAAAGGGGTGTGCGATCTGGCGGACGAATATCAGGCGCTGGTGATGGTGGATGACTCCCATGCGGTGGGCTTTGTCGGCGCCAACGGGCGCGGCACCCATGAATACTGCGAAGTGATGGGCCGCGTCGATATCATTACCGGTACATTAGGCAAAGCGCTGGGCGGCGCGTCCGGCGGCTACACCGCCGCCAAGAAAGAAGTGGTGGAGTGGCTGCGTCAGCGTTCACGCCCGTACCTGTTCTCCAACTCGCTGGCGCCGGCGATCGTCGCCGCGTCGATCAAAGTGCTGGAACTGCTGGAAGAGGGCGATGCCCTGCGCGATCGCCTGTGGGCCAACGCGCGTCTGTTCCGCGAAAAAATGACCGCCGCCGGCTTCACGTTGGCCGGTGCCGATCACGCCATCATCCCGGTGATGCTGGGTGAGGCGAAGTTGGCGCAGGAATTCGCCAATGCGTTGCTCAAGGAAGGCATCTATGTGACCGGTTTCTTCTATCCGGTGGTGCCGAAAGGCCAGGCGCGCATTCGTACCCAGATGTCCGCCGACCACACCCCGGAGCAAATCGAACGCGCAGTGGCGGCGTTTATACGTATCGGTAAGGATCTTGGCGTTATTGCATAAGGTAAATCCATGAAAGCACTGTCAAAACTGAAAGCGGAAGAAGGGATTTGGATGACCGACGTGCCTCAGCCGGAGCTGGGCCACAACGACATCATGATCAAAATCCGCAAAACCGCGATCTGCGGCACCGATGTGCATATCTACAACTGGGACGAATGGTCGCAAAAAACCATTCCGGTTCCGATGGTGGTCGGCCATGAATACGTGGGCGAAGTGGTGGCGATCGGTCAGGAAGTCAAAGGCTTCACCATCGGCGATCGCGTGTCCGGCGAAGGCCACATCACCTGCGGCCACTGCCGCAACTGCCGCGGTGGCCGCACGCACCTGTGCCGCAACACCGTCGGCGTGGGCGTGAACCGTCCGGGCAGCTTCGCGGAATACCTGGTGATCCCGGCGTTCAACGCCTTCAAGATCCCGGATAACATCTCCGACGAACTGGCTTCGATCTTCGACCCGTTCGGTAACGCGGTGCATACCGCGCTGTCGTTCGATCTGGTGGGTGAAGACGTGCTGGTCTCCGGTGCCGGCCCGATCGGCATCATGGCGGCGGCGGTGTGCAAACACGTCGGCGCTCGCCATGTGGTGATCACCGACGTTAACGAATACCGTCTGGAACTGGCGCGCAAGATGGGCGTGACCCGCGCGGTAAACGTCAGCAAGGAAAACCTCAACGACGTGATGGCCGAACTGGGCATGACCGAAGGGTTCGACGTCGGTCTGGAAATGTCCGGCGCGCCGCCGGCGTTCCGCACGTTGCTTAATGCCATGAACCACGGCGGGCGTATCGCCATGTTAGGCATTCCGCCTTCGGACATGTCGATCGACTGGAATCAGGTCATCTTCAAAGGGCTGTTTATCAAAGGGATTTACGGCCGCGAAATGTTCGAAACCTGGTACAAGATGGCGGCCTTGATCCAGTCCGGTCTGGATTTGACCCCGATCATCACCCACCGATTCTCGATCGACGAGTTCCAGCAGGGCTTCGACGCCATGCGCTCCGGCAAGTCGGGCAAAGTGGTGCTGAGCTGGGATTGATCTCGGCAAACGTGAAAAGGGCCGGAATTCCGGCCCTTTTTTTATGCTTGCGGTTTGGCTTGCGTCCAGTGCTGCCAATGACGCTTGATGAAGGTCACCGGCGGCGAGGCGGCGATGCTGTCGGCGATGACGCCCAGCGCGGTACCGGCGTTGGTTTTTTCCTTCGGCGGTTTGACCTTGCACTGCTTGATGCCGCCGCTGAACGGATTCTTCGGCTGCGGTTTTTGCGGTTTGACCGGCGGTGGGACGTAGCTGCCGCCGCCGTTGCCCTGCGGTTCGTTCAGTAGTGCGCTCGGCTTGACCAGCACGATATCGGCGGGCAGCGACGGCAGCATCTGCTGCAGCACCTTCACCGTCGCCGGGCGCGGGTGGCCGATGGCGATGGCGGAGCCGTTGCGCCGTGCCAATTCGACCGCGCGATTGAACTGGCGGCGGATGTCGGCTTCGTTCGCGGTATCGTCGAGGAATACCTTGCGTTTGATCACCTTCACGCCGGTGCCTGCCGCGGCGCGGGTCGCCTGGCTGCTGCCGATGGTCATGCTGTCGAGGAAGTACAGGCGGTAGCTTTCGAGCGCCTGCATCACTTTCTGCATGCCCGGCAGGCTGGAGGTCATAGCGCTGCCCATGTGGTTGTTCATGCCGACCGCGTAGGGCACGTTGTTCACCGCATTGCGGATGATGCGCTGGATCTCGTCGCTGCTCATGGAGGACTGCAGGGTATCGCGCTCCAGCGGCTGCTTGCTGAGCGGCGCCATCGGCATGTGGATCAAGACTTCGCGGCCTTGGCTGTGGGCGCGGGTGGCCATCAGGCGGGCATGCGGCGCGTTGGGCAACACCGCGACCGAGATCGCCGTCGGCATTTGCAGCACCGCGTTTTCTTCGTGAGGGCGGTAGCCCACGTCATCGATGACGATGGAGAGTTTTCCTGCCTGCGCAGCGTAAACCTGCAGCAGACAGCCTATTAACAGAGCTGTTCGGGTTTTGACATAGCGCAAATCTATCTTCCCAACCACGGCAGTGGGTTAACCGCCTGTCCCTGACGACGGATTTCGAAATAGAGCGACGGCGTTCCCTGGCCGCCGCTGGTGCCGACCAGAGCGATCGGCTGGCCGGCGCGCACCTGCGCCCCGACGTTGACCAACGCGCTTTGGTTGTAGCCGTACACGCTCATGTCGCCTTTACCGTGTTCGACCACCACCATCAGGCCATAGCCTTGCAGCCAGTCGGCCAGCAGCACGCGGCCATCGGCGACGGCTTTCACTTCGCTGCCTTCGCGGGCTTCGATCACCATGCCTTTCCAGCGTAGCTCGCCCTGCTGCTGTTCGCCAAAGCCGTGCAGCGTGCGGCCGCGCACCGGCCACATCAGCTGGCCGGCCGGACGGCCGAGGCCGCCGGTTCGCGCCATCAGCGAGCGATCGGCTTCGCTAGGTTTGTAGGTGGTGCCGGTTTTCTTCGCCTGCTGCTCCTTGATGCGCACCTGTTCGCGCACCTTGGCCGCTTCACGCGCTTCACGTTCGGCGCGCGCACGGGCTTCGCGCTCCGCCCGAGCGATCTTGTCGCGCATGCGGGCTTCGTTCTGGCGCAGTTCCACCAGGCGTTGTTGGTCTTTTTCCAGCGAGGCTTCCAGCGCGGTCAGCGTTTTCTTGCGGGCGCCGCGCGCCTGCTCCAGCTTCTGCTGCTGCGTCTGTTGCTCGCCCAGTAAGGATTTTTGCTGGCCCTGTTTGGCCACCAGCGTGGTTTTTTGCTTCGCCAGCTCGGTGCGGGTCTGCTTCAGCTCTTCGATGGTTTTCTGACGCGCTTCGTTCAGATAGCCGAAATAGGCCAGAATACGTTCGCTGCGCTGGCTTTCTTCACCGCTGAGGATCAGCTGCACGGCGCTGTGCTGCCCTTGCCGGAAGGCGGCGTCGAGCTGTTTGGCGAGGAGGTTCTGTTGGGTCGATTGCTGCTTTTGCAGTTTGGCTATCGAGGCATTCAGGCCGGAAATATCCTTGCTCAACCGGGTGAGCGTGCCCTGGGTGTCGCGCAACTGGCGGCTGGCCTGGGCGATGGTTTTTTCCTGCTGACGCAGCTGATCCTGCAGCGAGCTGCGCTGCTGTTGCTGCTGCTTCACCGCTTTTTCTTTCTCGGCGATGCTCTGCTGGATATCTTTCAGCTGGGATTTATTGTCTTCCGCCGCCTGGCCGGCGAGCGGCAACAGCAAGACGCCAGCGCAAAATACGCTGGCGCACATGGCGGTGAACGTCCTTGGCGCGGTGCGTTCAGGCAGCGGTCGGCTGCCTGCGTTTGCGCTTCGGGTTACCCTTGATAGTGCAAAAAACGCCTTCTCCCTCATGGAGAAGGATTATTCCACGATGAACAGCGGCTTACCAGTCATCTCTTGCGGGATTTCCATTCCCATCAGCGTTAACAGGGTGGGTGCGATGTCCGAAAGCTTGCCGCCTTCGACCGCCCGCGCCGGTTTGCCGACGTAAATCAGCGGCACCGGCAGGCTGGTGTGGGCGGTGTGCGCCTGGCCGGTGGTCGGATCGCGCATCTGCTCGGCGTTGCCGTGATCGGCGGTGATCAGCAGCTGGCCGTCGACGTCGCGCACTGCATCAACCACCTGGGCGATGCAGGCGTCCAGCGTCTCCACCGCTTTGACCGCCGCTTCATATACGCCGGTATGCCCTACCATGTCGCCGTTCGGGTAGTTGCAGATAATGGCATCGTATTTGCCGCTGCGGATGGCGCTCAGCAGCTTGTCGGTCAGCTCGGCGGCGCTCATCTCCGGCTGCAGATCGTAGGTGGCGACCTTCGGCGAGTTGACCAGCACGCGGTCTTCGCCCTTGAACGGCGCTTCCACGCCGCCGTTATAGAAGAAGGTGACGTGGGCGTATTTTTCGGTTTCCGAGATGCGCAGCTGAGTTTTGTCGTGCTTCATCAGCCATTCGCCGAAGGTGTTGGTCAGCGACGCCGGCGGATAGGCGCAGGCGGTGGCGATGTCGGCGGCGTACTCGGTCAGCATCACGAAATCGCCGAACTGCACTCGCTTGGCGCGTGGGAAACCGTCGAAATCCGCGTTCACGAAGGCGCGGGTGATCTGGCGTGCGCGGTCGGCGCGGAAGTTCATGAAGATCAACGCGTCGCCGTCCTGCATCGCGGCATCGGCTTCATCGGCGGCGCGGATCACGGTCGGTCTGACGAACTCGTCGTTTTCACCGCGCTGATAAGCGGCCTGCAGGCCGGCGATCGCATCCTCGGCCACGGAGTCGCCTTTGGCCGCGGTCAGCAGGTCATAGGCCAGCTGCACGCGGTCCCAGCGGTTGTCGCGGTCCATCGCGTAGTAGCGGCCGATCAGCGAGGCGATGCGCCCGACGCCCAACGTGGCGAAGGCGTCGCGGCAGCGTTGCAGCGGGGCTTCGGCGCTGCGCGGCGGCGTGTCGCGCCCGTCGAGGAAGGCATGCAGATAAACGGCTTTGGCGCCGCGTTGGGCGGCCAGTTTGATCATGGCCAGGATGTGCTCGTCGTGGCTGTGCACGCCGCCCGGCGACAGCAGGCCCATGATATGCACCGCCTTGCCGGCCGCTACGGCCTTATCGACGGCGGCGGTCAGTACCGGATTGGCGAAGAAGTCGCCGTCGGCGATCGCTTTGTCCAGCCGGGTCAGATCCTGGTACACGATGCGCCCGGCGCCCAGATTGACGTGGCCGACTTCGGAGTTGCCCATTTGCCCATCGGGCAGGCCGACATCCAGCCCGGAGGCGGCGATCAGCGTATGTGGCTGCTCCCGCCACAGGCGATCCATCACCGGGGTGCCGGCGTTCAGGATCGCGTTGTCCTGCCGCTCTTCACGATGGCCGTAACCGTCCAGGATCACCAGTACCATCGGTTTTTTGTTGCTCGACATTGCATTGACCTCTTATGAATTTTTTAAGCTGCGAATAGCCATGCGCCTGCCGCAAGCATGGCTATTCGCCCTCGAAAAACCGGCTGATTTTACACCGCCGGCGGCGATAAATAGCCCAAAGAGATCAAGGTTGCGGCGAATCGCGCGGGCTTTTATGCTCTGACGTCGGGAATTTCTCAGCGCAGCCCGCAGTTTCTACAATCGCGCTTGCTTATTGGCTGTATTTGCCGCACTCGGCAGGTATACTCTGGAACCTTGACTTATTTATCCCTTAACTGACGGGAGTTGTTACACCCCATGCTGCAAGAAATTATGCCATTCGTAAGCAGACACCCTATTCTGAGCCTGGCTTGGATCGCTCTGCTGGTCGCCGTGATCGTCATGACCTTCAAAAGCCGTTTCTCCAAGGTCAAAGAGATCGCCCGCGGTGAAGCTATTCGCTTGATCAACAAAGAAGAAGCCGTGGTGGTCGACACCCGCAGCCGCGACGATTTCCGCCGTGGTCACCTGGCCAACGCCATCAACCTGACCGCCAGCGAAATCAAAAACGGTAGCCTGGGCGAGCTGGAAAAACACAAAGCGCAGCCGATCATCGTCGTGTGCGCCAACGGCACCGCCTCCCGCGAGCCGGCGGAGAACCTGGCCAAGGCCGGTTTTGAAAAGGTCACTATGCTGAAAGACGGTATTTCCGGCTGGAGCGGAGAAAATCTGCCGCTGGTGCGCGGTAAGTAACCGTTTAACCTATTTGAGGTGGCAATCCATGGCTAACATTGATATCTACACCAAAGCGACCTGTCCGTTCTGCCATCGCGCCAAGGCGCTGTTGAACAGTAAGGGCGCGGCATTTAACGAGATCGCCATCGACGGCGATAACGCCAAGCGCGAAGTGATGATCGAGCGCAGCGGGCGTACCACCGTGCCGCAGATTTTCATCGACGGCCGGCATATCGGCGGCTGTGATGATTTATATGAACTCGATGCTCGCGGCGGCCTGGATCCGCTGCTTTAAGCAGCTTGCCGGTTCACCGAGTGTCAATAAGGACGTTTAACCAAGGGTATTACTCACATGTCAGAACAAAACAGCACCGAAATGGCTTTCCAGATCCAACGTATTTATACCAAGGACATCTCCTTCGAAGCGCCGAACGCGCCGCAGGTTTTCCAGCAGGAATGGCAGCCGGAAGTTAAACTTGATCTGGATACCGCGTCCAGCCAGCTGGCTGACGAAGTGTATGAAGTGGTACTGCGCGTAACCGTGACGGCGAGCCTGGGTGAAGAGACCGCGTTCCTGTGCGAAGTGCAACAGGCGGGCATCTTCTCGGTAGCAGGCATCGAAGGTACGCAGCTGGCGCATTGCCTGGGTGCATACTGCCCGAACATCCTGTTCCCGTATGCGCGCGAGTGCATCACCAGCCTGGTTTCCCGCGGTACATTCCCGCAGCTGAACCTGGCACCGGTCAACTTTGACGCGCTGTTCATGAACTATCTGCAGCAGCAGGCGGAAGGCGAAGGTGCCGCACCACATCAGGATGCCTGATGAACACCGTCAATGCTTCAATGACTGTTATCGGTGCCGGCTCGTACGGCACCGCATTGGCCATTACGCTGGCGCGTAACGGCCACACCGTGGTGCTATGGGGGCATAACCCCGCGCAAATTCAAACGTTGCAGCAAGATCGCTGCAATCAGGCGTTTCTGCCCGACGTTCCCTTCCCCGATACGCTGTTGCTTGAAGCCGATTTGGCGCGTGCGCTGGCGGCCAGTCGCGACGTGCTGGTGGTGGTGCCGAGCCACGTGTTTGGCGACGTGCTGCGCCAGCTGAAACCGCATCTGCGCCCGGACGCCCGCATCGTGTGGGCTACCAAGGGGCTGGAAGCGGAAACCGGCCGGTTGCTGCAGGACGTGGCGCGTGAGGCGTTGGGCGAGACGATCCCGTTGGCGGTACTCTCCGGGCCGACGTTCGCCAAAGAGCTGGCCGCCGGCCTGCCGACGGCGATCGCGCTGGCGGCGACCGATGCGCAGTTCGCCGACGATCTGCAACAGCTGCTGCACTGCGGCAAGAGCTTCCGTGTCTACAGCAATCCCGACTTCATCGGCGTGCAGCTTGGTGGCGCGGTGAAGAACGTGATCGCCATCGGCGCCGGCATGTCCGACGGCATCGGTTTTGGTGCCAACGCCCGCACCGCGTTGATTACACGCGGGCTGGCGGAAATGAGCCGTCTGGGTTCTGCGCTCGGCGCCGATCCTTCGACGTTCATGGGCATGGCGGGGCTGGGGGATCTGGTGCTAACCTGCACGGACAACCAATCGCGCAACCGCCGCTTCGGCATTATGCTGGGGCAGGGCAAAGGCGTGCAGGAAGCGCAGGACAGCATAGGCCAGGTGGTCGAGGGCTATCGCAATACCAAAGAGGTGCTGGCGCTGGCGCAGCGGCACGGCGTGGAAATGCCGATAACCGAACAGATTTATCAGGTGCTTTACTGCCATAAAGACGCCCGCGAAGCGGCGCTGAGCCTGCTGGGGCGAGCCCGAAAGGACGAAAAACCCAGCGCGTGACATAAAATGATATGCCGGGGCAGCGTGCTGACCCCGCGAATGACCTGGGCCGCTTCGCGCTACCGTGCGAAGCGGCTCGTTTGGCAAGGCAGAGGGGAATGTGATGTCGTCAGAAGAGTTGGAGCAGGTCTGGAACAGCATTAAATCAGAAGCGCGAGCACTGGCTGATTGTGAACCGATGCTGGCCAGCTTTTTCCATGCGACGTTGCTCAAGCACGAGAACCTGGGCAGCGCGCTCAGCTATATGTTGGCCAACAAACTGGCGACGCCGATCATGCCCGCCATCGCGGTGCGCGAGGTGGTGGAAGAGGCCTACAAATCCGACAACCAGATGATCGTTTCGGCGGCGCGCGATATCCTCGCGGTGCGGCTGCGCGACCCGGCGGTCGATAAGTACTCCACGCCGCTGCTTTACCTGAAAGGGTTCCATGCGCTGCAGGCTTACCGCATCGGCCACTGGCTGTGGCAGCAAGGGCGGCAAGCGTTGGCTATCTACCTGCAAAATCAAATTTCCGTCGCCTTCGGCGTGGACATCCACCCGGCGGCGACCATCGGCTGCGGCATCATGCTCGACCACGCCACCGGCATCGTGATCGGTGAAACGGCGGTGGTGGAGAACAACGTCTCTATCCTGCAGTCGGTCACCCTCGGCGGTACCGGTAAAACCAGCGGCGATCGTCACCCGAAAATCCGCGAAGGGGTGATGATTGGCGCCGGCGCCAAAATTCTCGGCAATATCGAAGTGGGCAAGGGCGCGAAGATTGGCGCGGGCTCGGTGGTCTTGCAGGCGATACCGCCGCACACCACCGCCGCCGGCGTGCCGGCGCGCATCGTCGGGCGACCGGAGAGCGATACGCCGTCGATGGATATGGACCAATACTTCAACGGCACCAATCACGGCTTTGAGTACGGCGACGGCATTTGAGCGCCGTCTGCGCCGCCATTCAGGGGGAGCTTCGGCTCCCCCTGCGTTTTTCAGGCGGCGATCAGCCCTGTTTCGGGAAGTTGGTGATATCGGTGACGATGTCGTCGATCGCCGCCTTGACGTCATCTGCCGTGACCGGCGTGCTGTCGTTGTTGACGGTTTTTCCGTAGGCCTTGCGTACCACTTCCATCACCGTTTTACCGGTATCCTGGTCAATCAGCTCGCCTTCGATGTACAGCGCGGTATTTTGCGTCCGGTGCCCGGTAGCCGCCATGGTGCTGGCTACCACCGCCGCGACCGGTACCACCTCATAGAACTTCATGTCTTCGTTTTCGGCAGAAACGGCGGTGATGGCGAGTTTGGCTACCAACACGCGTGAGCCTGCCGGGCTGGGCAGAATGGTGAAGCGGTTCTGCAGCGCGGCTTTAATCCGCTGGGTCGCGTACGCCTTGATTTTGTTCAACGTGTCCTGGCTGACGCGCGTGGTCGGTTTTTCCGCCGGGAAATAGACCACTGGTTGGAAATAGAGGCCGCGGTAGTTGGATTCCTTATAGTTTGGATCTATCCAGCGCAGCGTTTTATGGCCGCTTGGCGAGGTGGTTTCCTGCAGTTTGCTGTAATCGGACAAGAAGCCCGAATATTGAGACGTTTGGGTGACTTTGGACGAACAGCCTGCCAGCAACAGGCCCGCTGCCAGAACCGCCATGGCAACGCTCAAGCGTTGTTTCTTCATATGGTTTCCTATGATGAGTGGAGATTACCCTTACAAAACATAGCGCATTATCTGCGCCGCAGCGGGCATTTTCGGGGCCGGGCGTGCCCTGCCGCGGCCTTTTTCAGAAGCGTGATGCGCCGCCGATTTTCACCGCCAGCGCCGGTGATAAGGCGGCGAGTAAGGTATCCGCTCTGGCCAGCGCCTGGCGTTGCTCAGCTTGCCATTGGGGTAACAAGGGCCAGAGATCCGCCTGGTGCTCGGCCTGCAGGCACCAGAACTCCCGATCGTGCCAGTCGCCGAGGGCGTTTTGCGCCGCTTTGAGGCCCACCGTCGCGGCGGGAGAGAGGGGAAGGCGTTGCGGATAGGCTTCGGCCGCGTAACGCAGGCGTTTTATCAGCAGCCGCAGGCGGTGGCGGTCGTAGCCGGTATCGGCCAGTGCCCGGCGCAATTGCCGCTGCTGGCGCTGCAGGCGTCGATTTAGGCGGTGTTTGGCGACGCGCCGCGCCGTGCGGCGAAAGCGACGCGGCCAGGCGTGCAACAGCGAGGGAAAGTCGATGAGCTGTGGGTGGGCGAGCAGTTGACGGTAGCGGGCCTGAAGTTCGCTCTGGCGCACGTTGGCCTGCCAATCGAGGCGATGGCGCGCCAGTTCAGCGATCAGCACCTCGAGATCGCGCAGCGGCGTCGTGAGCTTGCCCAATTCGGCGGCGGCTCGCTCGAACCGGGTTGCGCCGGGGCAGCCGCGCAACGGACGCAGCAGGCTGCGAATGCGGCGCAGACAGACGCGCAGGTCGTGCAACGCTTCGGTGTCTTGCGCCTGCTGCAGCCGCAGCAGCGCCTCGTTCAGCGCCGCCTCGAGATGGCGAAGCCGGGTGACAATATCCTCGATTAAAGCCATGTGCCGTTCCTGGAGAGAACATCGCAGCGATGATGCTTCCAGTATGGCGCGTCGTCGCGGATTACGCTTTGATCAGCGCGCCGGCATAGTCCAGCTGCCGCCAGGCCTCATACACCACCACCGATACGGCATTCGACAGGTTCATGCTGCGGCTTTGCGCCTGCATTGGAATGCGGATTTTTTGCTGCGCAGGCAGCGCATAGAGGATGTCGGCGGGCAACCCGCGCGTTTCCGGGCCGAACAGCAGGTAGTCGCCGGCCTGATAGCTGACGGCGCTGTGCGCCGGCGTGCCTTTGGTGGTCAGGGCAAACAGCCGCTGTGGGTTTTCGGCGGCGAGAAAGGCGGCGTAATCGGCATGGCGGCTGACGCGGGTGAACTCATGGTAGTCCAGCCCGGCGCGGCGCAGGCGCTTGTCGTCCCACGGGAATCCCAGCGGTTCGATCAGGTGTAGGTTAAAGCCGGTATTGGCACACAGGCGGATGATATTGCCAGTGTTGGGTGGAATTTCGGGTTCAAATAAAACGATGTTCAGCATGTTGCAGGCCCCTCGTGAACGAGGGGCGCAGGATAGCAAACTCTTACTGTTCTGTCTTAGTCGACAGGCGCTGATGATGCAGCGGCAGCCACAGCACCAGCCGCAGGCCACCAAGCGGGCTGTTTTCGGCCTTCACCCAGCCGCGATGCTGGTTGACCGCCGCCTCGACGATCGCCAGGCCGAGGCCGGTGCCGCCGGACTCGCGGTCGCGCGCTTCATCGGTGCGGTAGAACGGACGGAAGATCTGCTCGCGGTCTTCGGCGCTGACGCCGGGGCCGTCGTCGTCAACCTGGATGGTCACGCCCTGATTGTCGGCGCTGAACGCCACGGCGATGCGGGTATGCGAATAACGCAGGGCGTTGCGCACGATGTTTTCCAACGCGCTGTCCAGCGCGCTCGCGTTGCCGAACAGCGTCCACGGGCCGGGCGGTGCGACGATCTCCAACTGTTTGCCCATCTGTTCCGCTTCGAAACGGGCGTTGTCCAGCACGTCGGCCCACAGGTCGTTGGCCTTCAGCTGCTCGCGCGCCAGCTCGCCTTTCTGCTGTCCGCGCGACAGCGCCAGCAGATCGTTGATCATCGAATCCAGCCGCTGCGCTTCGGTTTCGATGCGCGCCAGCTCGTGGCCTTCACCGTGACGGCGGCGCATCAGCGCGGTGGCCAGCTGCAGGCGCGTCAGCGGCGTGCGCAGCTCGTGCGAGATGTCCGAGATCAGCCGTTGCTGGGCGTTCATCATGCGTTCCAGCGCGCTGACCATCTGGTTGAAACTGGCGCCGGTGGCCAGGAATTCCTGCGGGCCGGCCTCCAGTTCCGGATGCTGCTTCAGGTTGCCGCGCGCCACGTCATCGGCGGCGTTCTTCAGCTTACGCGCCGGTTTCGCCAGGCTCCAGGCCAGCCACAGCAGCAGCGGGGCGCTGATCAGCATGGTGACGATCAGCAGCAGCAGCGGCCGGTCGAACATCAGGTTGATGAAATCGGATTGCGGGCTGTTGGCGGGACGGATCAGGTACAGCTGGTAGTTGTCTTCGCCGTCGCGCACTGCAAACGGCCCGACCAGCTCGACGCGGCCGTACTTTTTCTTCTTCGGATGATCCGAGTTGTCGGATTGACCGATGAAGTTGCGGACGATCTGCATTTCATTGCGCTGAGCGCCGATCACCCGGCCTTCGCTGGTGACCAGCAGCAGGCGTTGGCCCGGCGGCGCCCATTTGTCGATGGCGCGGAACAGGCGGCGCCACCACATCAGATCGTTGGCCGGATCGTTTTGCAACTCGGCCTCGACGTGCTGTTCCAGCATCAACCCCTGCCGCTGTTCGCTGTCGAGCAGCGAAGTCATTTGGCGGGAGTCGAGCTTGGGCACCATCAGCACCAGCATTAGCACCAGGGCTAACGTGAACCAGAAAATGGCGAAGATGCGTGCCGTCAAACTGTTGATCATGTTGCAGATACCATCAAATAACCCCGCCCGCGCAGGGTTTTGAACCACGGATGCCCGTCTTTACGATCCGGCAGCTTACGCCGCAGGTTGGAGATGTGCATGTCGATGGCGCGATCGAACGGAGTCAGGCGTTTGCCCAGCACTTCCTGGCTCAGCAGTTCGCGCGACACCACCTGGCCGAGATGCTGCGCCAGCAGGTAAAGCAGGGTGAATTCGGTGCCGGTCAGATCCAGTACCTGGCCGTCGAAGCTGGCCTCCTGGCGGCCGGGGTTGAGCTGCAGGCCGTCGACATCCAGCGTCGGGGCACCGCTGTCGACCTGCTGCTGCTGTTCGCTCCAGTTGGAACGGCGCAGAATGGCGCGAATGCGCGCGACCAGTTCGCGATCGTTGAAGGGTTTCGGCAGGTAATCATCGGCGCCCAGCTCCAGGCCCAGCACGCGGTCCAGTTCGCTGCCGCGCGCGGTCAGCATGATGACCGGCGTCTGGTGATGTTGGCGCAGTTCTTTCAGCGTATCGATGCCGTTTTTCTTCGGCATCATGATGTCGAGCAGCAGCAGATCGACGGAGCTGTCCAGCAGCGACAACGCCTGCTCGCCATCGTGCGCGACGACGATATTAAAACCTTCCATTTCAAGCAGTTCTTTTAACAGCGAGGTCAACTCGCGGTCGTCGTCAACTAACAGAATCTTGTTCATTATGATTTACCTCCAGACGCAAAATACGTCATCAACTGTTGCCATTCCATGACTTTACGTAGTTTTACATGCACTGACGCAGGTTTTCAGGTGTAGCGGTACACTGCTCCTCGTTGATTCGCAAAGTGAGAAAGCTTGAGGAGTTGAAATGCGTAAGGTGACCGCATTAGTTATGGCATCACTGCTGGCAATTGGTTCGACCGCTGCCTTCGCTGCCGACACTATACCGGACACAGCCCAACCTCCCGGCAACGACGCGATGACCCGAATACCCGGCCAGCACCATATGTTCGACGGTGTCAGCCTCAGCGAACAGCAGCGCCAGCAAATGCGCGATTTGATGCGCCAGGCCCGGCACGATCTGCCCGGTGTCAATGTAGCTGAAATGGAAGCCATGCATAAACTGGTGACCGCAGAGAAATTTGACGAAGCCGCCGTGTATGCCCAGGCGGAAAAGATGGCCCAGCAGCAGGTCAAGCGCCAGGTCGAAATGGCCCGGGTGCGCAACCAAATGTATAACCTGCTGACGCCAGAGCAAAAAAGTGTTTTAGACCAGAAACATCAGCAGCGTATGCGGCAGATGGAGCAACAAATTTCTGGTTTGCAGCAAGCTTCTGCCCAGAAGTGAAGTACGACTGAGTAGTCCCCTGTTTTTCCTTGCCATAGACACCATCCCTGTCTTCCCCGCCATGATGGCGGGGTTTTTTTTATCCGGCATTTCGCTATATTGAGCGCCACACCTTTTGACCGGGGCCCCCATAATGGAACAGCGCTATGCACGCCTGGTGAAGTCCGCTGCGTTGGCCGCTACCGCGCTGGCGTCGTCGCTGCTGTTGATCAAAATCGTCGCCTGGTACCACACCGGTTCGGTCAGCCTGTTGGCGGCGCTGGTGGATTCGCTGGTCGATATTGCCGCCTCGCTGACCAACCTTCTGGTGGTGCGCTATTCGCTGCAGCCGGCCGATGCCGAGCACACCTTTGGCCACGGCAAAGCGGAGTCGCTGGCGGCGCTGGCGCAAAGCATGTTTATTTCCGGCTCCGCCCTGTTTCTGTTCCTCACCGGCTTCCAGCATCTGTATGCGCCGCAAACGCTGCGCGATCCCGGCGTTGGGATCGTTGTGACGGTAATCGCGTTGGCCAGCACCCTGATTCTGGTCACCTATCAGCGCTGGGTGGTCAGAAAAACGCGCAGCCAGGCGGTGCGCGCAGATATGCTGCATTATCAGTCAGATGTCATGATGAATGGTGCTATTCTTATCGCTCTTGGGCTAAGCTGGTACGGCTTCCAGCGGGCGGACGCACTGTTCGCGCTGGGCATCGGCGTTTACATCCTGTATAGCGCGCTGCGCATGGGCTACGAAGCGGTGCAGTCGCTGCTGGATCGGGCGTTGCCGGATGACGAACGCCAGGCGATTGTTGAGGTGGTTTCCTCCTGGCCTGGGGTGAAAGGCGCGCACGATCTGCGCACGCGGCAGTCGGGGCCGACGCGTTTCATCCAGCTGCATTTGGAGATGGAAGACACGCTGCCGCTGCGTGAGGCGCATCGGTTGGCCGATCAGGTGGAACAGGCGTTGCGGCACCGTTTTGCGGGGGCGGACGTCATCATTCACCTGGATCCGTGCTCCGTGGTGCCACCGGGTAGGCAGGGGCATTGGGAGCTATAATCAGATAGAGGCACAGATCGAAGTATTATCATGAATATCTGAGTTAGCTCAGCGTGCCATGCGGTGTTTTTACCGTTATATTGCGTGACTTGAATCAATTCAGCTGGGTGTTTTTGATATAATATCCAGCAATAAGCCGTAAAGCTGGTTTTCTGCAGCCGGAGAGGTTTCAAGACGATCGGCGGAGACAGAATTCTTAAGAAATTGCATCTACACAGTTCAGAGGTAGTCATGATCAAGAAAATCGGTGTACTGACGAGCGGCGGTGATTCGCCGGGTATGAACGCTGCAATCCGCGGCGTTGTGCGTTCTGCGCTTTCAGAAGGTCTGGAAGTTTTTGGTATTTACGATGGCTACCTTGGCTTGTACGAAGATCGCATGGAGCAGCTGGACCGCTATAGCGTGTCCGACATGATCAACCGCGGAGGCACCTTCCTTGGCTCGGCCCGCTTCCCGGAGTTCAGGGATGAAAACGTGCGCGCCAAGGCGATTGAAAACCTGAAGAATCGCGGCATCGACGCGCTGGTGGTGATCGGCGGTGATGGTTCCTACATGGGCGCCAAGCGCCTGACGGAAGAAGGCTTCCCGTGCATCGGTCTGCCGGGCACCATCGATAACGACGTTGCCGGCACCGACTACACCATCGGCTACTTCACCGCGCTGGAAACCGTGGTGGAAGCGATCGACCGCCTGCGCGATACCTCCTCTTCGCACCAGCGTATCTCCATTGTGGAAGTGATGGGCCGTTACTGCGGCGATCTGACGCTGGCGGCGGCGATTGCCGGCGGCTGCGAATTCATCGTGCTGCCTGAAATCGAATTCAACCGCGAAGACCTGGTGTGCGAAATCAAGGCCGGTATCGCCAAGGGTAAAAAACACGCCATCGTGGCGATCACCGAGCACATCTGCGACATCGATGAGCTGGCGCGCCACATCGAGCAGGAAACCAAGCGTGAAACTCGCGCCACCGTGCTGGGCCACATTCAACGCGGCGGTTCACCGGTTGCCTACGACCGCATCCTGGCCTCGCGCATGGGCGCCTACGCCATCGAGCTTCTGCTGCAGGGCTACGGCGGCCGCTGCGTCGGTATCCAGAACGAAAAAATGGTGCACCACGACATCATCGACGCGATCGAAAACATGAAGCGTCCGTTCAAGGGTGACTGGCTGGAAACGGCGAAAAAACTGTACTGATACGCCGCTCACCGCACGACAAAAAAGCCTCCGCTCGCGGGGGCTTTTTTATGCCCGTCGGCGATATATTCCGGAATCATCTATCCCAAAATTTTTTATTCTTTAATTGCCGGGACAGTTTCTGGCAGGCTCTGATGCTAAATCAACCGATTGAGGTTGCGCTTAATTTTCTGGGAGAGCCTGTCGATGCGTAAATGGGGTGTAGGTCTGACATTGGTGCTGTTGGCGTCCGGCGCCATGGCGAAGGATATTCAATTGCTGAACGTGTCATACGATCCGACGCGTGAGTTCTATCAGGCTTACAACACGGCATTCAGCAAGCACTATCAGGCGGAAACCGGCGACAAGGTGACGGTGCGTCAGTCGCATGGCGGCTCCGGCAAACAGGCGACCTCGGTGATCAACGGCATCGAGGCCGACGTGGTGACGCTGGCGTTGGCCTATGACGTCGACGCCATCGCCGAACGCGGGCGCATTGAGAAAGACTGGATCAAACGCCTGCCGGACAACTCGGCGCCTTACACCTCGACCATCGTCTTCCTGGTGCGTAAAGGCAACCCGAAACAAATTCACGACTGGCCCGATTTGCTCAAGCCGGGCGTGTCGGTGATCACCCCGAACCCGAAAACCTCCGGCGGTGCCCGCTGGAACTACCTGGCCGCCTGGGGCTACGCGTTGCACCACACCAACAACGATAAAGCCAAGGCGCAGGAGTTCGTCAAAAACTTGTACAAGAACGTCGAAGTGCTGGATTCCGGCGCGCGCGGCTCGACCAACACCTTCGTTGAGCGCGGCATCGGCGACGTGCTGATCGCCTGGGAAAACGAAGCGCTGCTGGCGGAGAAAGAGCTGGGTAAAGACAAGTTCGAGATTATCACCCCGAGCGAATCGATCCTGGCCGAACCGACGGTGTCGGTAGTGGATAAGGTGGTCGATAAACGCGGTACCCGCGACGTGGCGACCGCCTACCTGAAGTATCTGTATTCGCCGGAAGGGCAGACCATCGCGGCACAGCACTATTACCGTCCGCGCGATGCGGCGGTGGCGGCCAAGTTTGCCGGGCAGTTCCCGCAGCTGAAGCTGTTCACCGTGGATGACACCTTCGGCGGCTGGACCGAAGCGCAGAAGGTGCACTTCGCCACCGGCGGCGTGTTCGACGAGATAAGCAAACGCTGATGCCGGTTGAGCGGCAATAAAAAACCCCGGCTTGCCGGGGTTTTTTTATGGCAAGCCTAAGGCAATCAGGCTTTTTTCGCTGCGGCAGCGGCTTTGACGATCACGGCGAAAGCGTCGGCTTTCAGCGAGGCGCCGCCAACCAGCGCGCCGTCGATGTCCGGCTGAGAGAACAGCTCTGCGGCGTTCTTGTCGTTCACCGAACCGCCGTACTGGATGATGATTTCAGCGGCAACCGCGGCATCGTGCTTGGCGATGTGGTCACGGATAAATTTGTGTACGGCCTGCGCCTGCGCAGGGGTAGCGGATTTGCCGGTACCGATGGCCCAGACCGGCTCATAGGCGATCACGGTGCCTTTCATCGCCGGTGCGCCCAGCGTTTTCAGCACGGCGTCGATCTGGCGTGCGCACACTTCTTCGGTTTTGCCCGCTTCGTTTTCCGCTTCGGTTTCACCGATGCACAGTACCGGGATCAGGCCGGCTTCTTTCAGCACGGCGAACTTCTCGGCGATGACTTCGTCGCTTTCTTTGTGGTAGGTGCGACGCTCGGAGTGGCCGATGATGATGTACTGGGCGCCGACGTCTTTTAGCATGTTGGCGGAAACTTCACCGGTGAAGGCGCCGGACAGGTTAACGTCCACGTTCTGCGCGCCCAGCGCAATGCGGCTGCCGGCCAGCGCGTGCTTGGCCTGATCCAGATACATCACCGGCGGGGCGATGGCGACGCCACAGCCGTCAACGCTGCTCAGCTCATTGCGCAGGCCGGCGATCAGCTCATTGACCATGTGGGTGCTGCCGTTAAGCTTCCAGTTACCCATAACTAATGGATGACGCATGTTTTTTCCTCCAACTAGAAAACGCGAGAGTCGAAATGACAACTGCCGGACCGGCAGTTTACCTGCCCAACAGTATAGAGATCATTAAGCGCGAAGGCTTTGCTTTTCGTCATTAAATGCCGCGCCGCTACGGCTCGGAAAGCGCCAGCTTAATCGGTTCAACCGCGAAGGTTACGCCTTTATCGCCGTTATCCGAAACGACATAGCGAATGGCGCCGACCTGCTGTTGGTAAAAACGCGATCCTTTGCCTTTTTCCAGCAGGCTGTTCACCTTGTTCTGGCTCTGCTCCACCGTCAACGCCGGTTCGAACTGGCGCATCAGCGCCGCCATGTAGCTGATGGCGATGGCGCGTGCGGCTTTTTCTTCATTGGCCTGCTGCAGCGGCAGATGCGTGATCTGCAACGTTTTGATCTTACCGGTGCCTTTCTCCAGCGCGGTGGAGGCGTACAGGTTTTCGTTGAGTTTGCTGGCGGCGCGCGTCAGCAGCGGCGAATCGTCTTCGGCGGCGGGAATGGCGCGGAATTCGCCAATCGGCAGCTTCGGGTTGTCGCGGTTGTATTTTTCGCGGAATTTGACCACCGTCAGATCGAACGTCGGCGCCCCGGCCAGCAGGTAAGGTGCGGCGGGCGTCGCATCGGCGGGCGGCGGATCGGCCCAGGCGCTGGCGGCCACCTGCAGCAGGCAGGCGATGACGAGGGTTTTTCTCAGCATGGCGTATGGCATCAAGGACAAAGATGGCTCCGATTAAAGCGATAACCCGCGGGGCTTGTCAAAGATCCCACGCCATTATCGGTTCGCTGACGAGAAAGCTGTGCGGCGCACCGCGTTATGCGAGGCGGAAAACTCGGCCCGGCAGCGCCTATGTTACACTGCGGCGCAGAATATGGGCAGGCTTAGAGCGCAGGAATCGATGACGTTACAACAGTGGTGTTTTTCTTTTAAGGGCCGCATCGGGCGGCGCGACTTCTGGATTTGGATGGGGTTGTGGTTGGCGCTGATGGCGGCGGCGTTTACGCTGGCCAATTATCAGCTGATTGCCATCCAATCCATCGCCTTCTTTATCGTGGCGCTGCTGTGGCCGACGGCGGCGGTGCTGGTCAAGCGCCTGCACGATCGCAACAAGGCCGGCTGGTGGGCGCTGCTGCTGATCCTGGCGTGGATGCTGGCGGCGGGGAACTGGCAGATGCTGGCGCCGATCTGGCAATGGGGCGTCGGGCGTTTCATTCCGACGCTGATTATCGTGATGATGATGATCGATCTGGGGGCCTTCGTCGGCACGCCGGGAGATAACCGGTTCGGCCCGGAAGCCGAACCGGTGAAGTTCCGCTGACCCTCGCCGGGTTACCAGTAGTGTTCGCTGGTGATGTGGCCCGGCTTGCGGCGCAGGTGCTTGCGCATTTGGCGGTGATCTTTCAGCGTTTGCTGCGTGTCCCGCACCATTTGTGGGTTGCCGCACAGCATCACGTGGCTGGTTTCGGCGTCGATGGTCAAACCGATCGCCGCTTCCAGCCGGCCGTCCTCGATCAGCGCCGGCACGCGGCCGGTCAGTGAGCCGGGCGCCTCTTCGCGGCTGACGACGGTCTGGATGCGCAGCTTGCCGTTGTAGCGTTGCTGCAGTTGCTGCATCAGCGGCAGGTAGCTCAGGTCGCGCGCGAAACGCGCGGCGTGCACCAGCACCAGGTTGTTAAAGCGATCCAGTCCGATGCCCTGCTGCAGAATCGATAAATAGGGGCCGATGGCGGTGCCGGTCGCCAGCATCCACAGCGTGTCGCAGTCGGGCACCTCGTCCAGCACGAAGAAGCCGGCCGCTTCTTTGGTCACCATCACGTCCGAGCCTGGCCGCAGCTGATTGAGGCGCGGGCTCAGTTTGCCTTCCGGCACGGTGACCAGATAGAACTCCAGGTTGGCGTCATCGGGAGCATTGACGTAGGAGTAGGCGCGCTGCACCCGTTCGCCGTCGATCTCCAGCGCCAGTTTGGCGAATTGCCCGGCGGTGAAAGGATCGATAGGGGCATTGACCACCAGGCTGAACAGCCCGTCGGTCCATTGTTTTACCTGCGTAACCTTGCCGTTTACCCATTCAGCCATACTCTAAAGCTCCCGTGGTCGAATCAAATAAGCACAATGTCGTGAGCCGGAAATGGCGTGCGCGGTGCGCTCTACCCGGTAGTCGTTGCCGAACAGGCGGTGAAACAGCTGCAGCTCGGAATTGCACAGGCTGCTGCAGCTGGAGCCGGCCACGCCGACCGGACAGTGGTTTTCCACCAGCAGCGCACCGTGTGGATGGTCGAGCAATTCGGCCATGTAACCGTCGTGTTGCCGCAGGCGCACCAGGCGGGCTAACCGGTCCTGATGGCTGCGCTCGGTGGACAGCTCTTCGGCATAGCGCAGATAAAGCTGCTCTTCGCGCGCGCTGAGCAACGGCTCCACCCCGGCGCCGCCAAACAGCTGCAGCGCGGATTCCCGCAGCCGCGCCTGATCGGCGGCGGCATAGGCGTGCCCCCGTGCGGTCAGCGACCAGTAGCGCGTCGGGCGGCCGACCTTGCTGCGCGCTTCTTCGTAACAAACCAACTCACGTTTTTCCAGGGATTGCAGATGTTGTCGGATGCCCATCGGCGTGATGTCCAGACGCTCCGCCAGCATTTTGGCCGAGTGCGGGCCGAGAGCCTTTAACTGCAATAAAATCAGCTCAGGTGTTTTCATGAACCAAATCCCTATGGTGTTATTTTATTTCAAGTTGATGAAAAGAATTATCGATTAAATGCTAAAGCGCGGCTACTGCAAGGGCGCTATTGTTAACTCCAAAGCGTTAGACGTACAGTTTAATTTACGAGCCTGGTCGGGTTTGCTGCCAGTGTGACCTGGATCAATATCTGCCTGAAACTCGCTAAAAAAATCAGATTTGATTAGTTTATGCCGCCATAGAGGGCTGCTCGCCGTTCTGGCTGCTGCAACGGCCATACCGGGACGCTGTGACGAGTTGAAACGTTAACGAAGATAATGAGAAAACTAGAGAATTTTCACCTGCTGGTGATGCTTATCCTGTTGGTCGCCGTCGGCCAGATGGCGCAAACCATTTATGTTCCCGTGATTGCTGATATCGCCCACGATCTGTCGGTTCGCACCGGCGCCGTGCAACGGGTGATGGCGGCATATCTGCTGACCTACGGTTTCTCCCAGCTGATTTACGGGCCGATATCGGACCGCATTGGGCGTCGCCCGGTGATCCTGACCGGCATGATGATCTTTCTGGTTGGCGCGCTGGGCGCGCTGCTGTCCACCAACCTGACGATGCTGGTCGCCGCCAGCGCGATTCAGGGCATGGGCACCGGCGTGGCGGGCGTGATGGCGCGCACCATGCCGCGCGATCTGTATGCCGGCACCGCGCTGCGCTACGCCAACAGCCTGTTGAACATGGGGATTTTGGTCAGCCCGCTGCTGGCGCCGGTGATCGGCGGCGCATTGGCGATGGTGTTCGGCTGGCGCGCCTGTTACGCCTTCCTGCTGGCGCTGTGCGCCTGCGTTGCCTTCGCCATGTTCCGCTGGCTGCCGGAGACCCGCCCGGTGCAGACGGAAAAACGCCGCATGCTGGCCAGTTTCCGCCAGCTGCTGGCCGACAGCACCTTCAGCTGCTATCTGGTGATGTTGATCGGCGCGCTGGCGGGGATTGCGGTATTCGAGGCCAGCTGTGGCGTGTTGATGGGCGGCGTATTGGGGCTGAGCGGTCTGACCGTCAGCATCCTGTTTATTCTGCCGATCCCGGCGGCGTTTTTCGGCGCCTGGTACGCCGGGCGCGACGGCAAGACCTTCCATACGCTGATGTGGCATTCGGTGATTAGCTGCCTGCTGGCGGGGGCGATGATGTGGATCCCGGGCTGGTTCGGCGTGATGAACATCTGGACACTGATCGTGCCGGCCGCGCTGTTCTTCTTCGGCGCCGGCATGCTGTTCCCGCTGGCGACCACCGGGGCGATGGAGCCGTTCCCTTACCTGGCCGGCGCGGCGGGCGCGCTGGTGGGCGGCATGCAGAACATGGGATCGGGGCTCGCGACCTGGCTTTCCGCCATGCTGCCGCAAACCGGGCAGTTCAGCCTCGGATTGCTGATGTTCGCGATGGCGCTGTTGATCCTGCTGTGCTGGTGGCCGCTGTCCAACCGGATGCAACATCAGGGGCATACCGCATAACCCTCTTCCTGAACCGGCGCAGGCCTTAGTCTTGCAAGACGACTAAGGTCCTGCCGCCGGTTTGACCCAGGTTATTACTGCGCTGAGGCGATCGGTATACACTTTACCGACAGTATTTTTCCGGGTTATTCGCTATGTCATCACTGCAGTGCATTCAACGTGTTCCCGTCGGCTTCTTTGGGATGGTTCTGGGGGTTTTCGGCCTCGGCAGCGCCTGGCGATACGCCGCCACGCTCGGCTATGGGCCCGGCTGGCTGGGTGAGTCGCTCATCTTTCTCGGCAGTGCTATCTGGCTGGCGTTGGCGCTGATCTATCTCTGCCGCTGCCTGATTGACCCACGCGCGGTGCGTGACGAGTTTCGCAGCAATACTCAGTTCAGTTTTATCAGCCTGCTTCCGGCAGGCGGCGTGTTGGTGTCCATCGGTCTGCACCCCTACAGCCTGCCGCTGGCGAATGGGCTGATGGTCGCGGGTTCCGCCGGCCAGCTCATCTTCTCGGCCTGGCGCTGTGCGCCGTTGTGGCGCGGCGAGTTCGCGTCGGAGGCCACGACGCCGGGATTCTACCTGCCGACAGTGGCCGCTAACTTTATCTGCGCGATGGCGTTTGGCACCGCCGGCCACCCTGATATCGGCATGATGTTTCTTGGCGCCGGTTTGATTTCATGGCTGACCCTCGAACCCGCCATCATCCACCGTCTACGCACAAAGGCCGCGCTGCCGGCCGCCGCCCGCGGCGTTATCGGCATCCAGCTGGCTCCGGCCTTTGTCGCCTGCTTTGCGTGGTTATGCGTCAATGGCAACGACTTCGATACGTTCGCCCTAATCCTGTTGGGCTACGGCCTGCTGCAGCTGTTATTTATGTTCAGGTTGGTGCGTTGGTTTTTTGCCGGGGGCTTCAGCCCGGGCATGTGGGCTTTCTCGTTCGGCTTATCGGCAATGGCGAACGCGTCGCTGCGATTGCTGCAGAGCCAGCGCGGGGAAGAGATGCAAGTGCTGGCCTGGGGGCTGTTCGCGTTGGCCAACCTGCTGCTCATCGGCCTGATGGTGAAGACGCTGTGGCTGCTGTTGCGCGGAAAACTGCTGCCCGCCAAAACGCCGGTGGCGGGATGAACCCGCCCTCAGCGGCTGCGGGGGGCGGTCTCTTGCCGGCTTACAGCAAAAACTCGTGCAGCGCCGGGTCCTTGCGATCCAGATAGTGGGTTGAACGGATACGGCGGATGGTGCGCGACTTGCCGCGGATCAGCAGGGTTTCGGTCGTGGCCATGTTGCCCTGGCGGCTGATGCCCTCCAGCAGATCGCCCTTGGTGATGCCGGTGGCGGAGAAGATCACGTTGTCGTTGCGCGCCATCTGGTCCATGCGCAGCACCTGACCGGCCTCGATACCCATTTCCCGGCAGCGCGCCAGCTCCTGTTCGCCGATGCGGCGGTTCTCGGCGCTGTCGCCTTTCACCTCATGGCGCGGCAGCAAACGCGCCTGCATGTCGCCGTCCAGCGCGCGGATCACTGCGGCTGAGATCACCCCTTCCGGCGCGCCGCCGATGCCGTACATCACATCGACCTCGCTTTCCGGCATGCAGGTGAGAATGGAGGCCGCCACGTCGCCGTCAGGAATGGCGAACACCCGCACGCCCAGCTGCTGCATCTGCGCGATGACGCCGTCGTGGCGCGGTTTGGCCAAGACGATGACCGTCAGCTGCGACAGCGGTTTGCTCAGCCGTGCGGCGACGTTCTGCAGGTTTTCCGCCAAGGGCTGATTGAGATCGATGGCACCGCGCGCCGCCGGGCCTACCACCAGCTTCTCCATGTACATGTCCGGCGCGTGCAGGAAGGTGCCGCGATCGCCCACCGCCAATACCGCCAGCGCATTGGACTGGCCCATGGCGGTCATGCGGGTGCCTTCGATCGGATCGACCGCGATGTCGACCGCGTCGCCCTGGCCGGTGCCGACCTGTTCGCCGATATACAGCATCGGCGCTTCGTCGATCTCGCCTTCGCCGATCACGATGCGGCCATCGATATCCACTTTGTTGAGCATGATGCGCATGGCGTGGACCGCCGCACCGTCGGCGGCGTTCTTGTCGCCGCGTCCCAGCCATTTGTAGCCCGCCAGCGCGGCGGCTTCGGTAACGCGGGAAAATTCGATGGCTAATTCACGTTTCATGGCAAACCTGTCTGTGAGAAAGGGAAGAAAATATCGGCAAAGTCTATCACAGCGCGGCGCCGGCCGGGCGGGGCAAAAAAAAAGCGCCGCCCGCAGGCAGCGCAATTTGGGGGGTAACGGCAAGGCTGGGTTTAGTCGTGATCTTCCCACGCCTGAGCGCGAGCCACCGCTTTTTTCCAGCCGCTGTAGCGATAGTTGCGTTCGGTGGTTTCGATGCTTGGGCGGAATTCACGCTCAATCACCGCTTTGCTCTTCACTTCATCCAGATCGTTCCAGTAGCCGATGGCCAGGCCTGCCAGGAACGCGGCGCCCAGCGCCGTCGATTCACGCACTTCAGGACGCTCTACGCGGGTGCCGAGGATATCGGACTGGAACTGCATCAAGAAGTTGTTGGCGACCGCGCCACCGTCCACGCGCAGCGATTGCAGGCGGGTGTTGGCGTCGGCCTGCATGGCGTCCAGCACGTCGCGAGTCTGGAAGGCGATGGATTCCAGCGTGGCGCGGATGATGTGATTGCTGTTGGCGCCACGGGTCAGGCCGAAGATGGCGCCGCGGGCATACGGATCCCAATAAGGGGCGCCCAGGCCGGTGAAGGCTGGCACCACATAGACGCCGTTGCTGTCTTTCACCTTGGTGGCGAAGTATTCGGAGTCGGCGGCGTCGCTGATCAGTTTCAGCTCGTCGCGCAGCCACTGGATAGATGCACCGCCGATGAACACCGCGCCTTCCAGCGCATAGTTCACCTCGCCGCGCGGGCCGCAGGCGATGGTGGTCAGCAGGCCGTTTTTCGAACGCACCGCTTCTTTGCCGGTGTTCATCAGCAGGAAGCAGCCGGTGCCGTAGGTGTTCTTCGCCATGCCCGGTTGAACGCACAGCTGGCCGTACAATGCCGCCTGCTGGTCACCGGCGATACCGGCGATAGGAATACGCGTGCCGCCCTTACCGCCGATGTTGGTCTGGCCGTACACCTCGGAGGAAGGACGGACTTTCGGCAGCATGGCGCGCGGGATATCCAGCACTTCCAGCATGCGCTCATCCCAATCCAGCTCGTGGATGTTGAACATCATGGTGCGTGAGGCGTTGGTATAATCGGTAACGTGTACGCGCCCCTGGGTCATTTTCCACACCAGCCAGGTATCGACGGTGCCGAACAGCAGTTCGCCACGCTTGGCGCGCTCGCGGGCGCCATCGACGTTGTCCAGGATCCACTTCACCTTGGTGCCGGAGAAGTACGGGTCAACCACCAGGCCGGTGTTGTGACGGATATACTCTTCCAGGCCGTCGCGCTTGAGCTTTTCGCAGATGTCGGCGGTGCGGCGGCACTGCCAGACGATGGCGTTATAAATCGGCTTGCCGGTCTCTTTTTCCCAGACGATGGTGGTTTCGCGCTGGTTGGTGATGCCGATGCCGGCGATCTGATCGGAACTGATGTCGGCTTTCGCCAGCACTTCTACCAGCGTCGAGCTTTGCGACGCCCAGATCTCCATCGGGTCGTGCTCAACCCAGCCGGCCTTTGGATAGATCTGCGGGAATTCGCGCTGCGATACCGCAACGATGTTGGCGTCATGATCGAGCACGACGGCACGTGAGCTGGTGGTCCCTTGGTCGAGTGCGACAATGTATTTTTTTTCTACAGTCATGGTAATTATCCTGCTGTTGTTAACCGTGTAAAACTGCACCCATCACGCTTTGCGCTGCTGGGTCTTGGCATCAGGCTCTTCTTCCGTCACGCAGACGTCGCACGGCAGGTGGCGGCCAATCAGCGCGCGGTAACCGAAAGCGCCCAGGCCACAGCCGACGATAGGGGCGAAGATCGGCACCAGGAAGTACGGGATGTCGCGTGCGCCGGTGAAGGCGACTTTGCCCCAGCCGGCCAGGTAGGCGAACAGTTTCGGCCCGAAGTCACGCGCCGGGTTCAACGCAAAGCCGGTCAATGGTCCCATGGAGGCGCCGATCACGGCAATCAGAATACCGATCAGCAGCGGCGCCAGCGGGCCGCGCGGGATGCCGTTGCCGTCGTCGGTCAGCGCCAGGATCAGGCACATCAGGATCGCCGCGATCACCATTTCTACCAGGAAGGCCTGGCCGACGGAGATGTGCGCGTTAGGATAAGTCGAGAAGATGCTGGCCAGTTCGAGGCTTTCGTTGCTGCCGCGCACCATGTGGTGAGCCGCTTCGAAGTCGAAGAACAGGTTGTAGTACAGCCCATAGACCAGCGCAGCGGCGCAGAAGGCACCGGCAACCTGCGCAATGATGTAAGGCACCACTTTGCGCCCGTCGAAGCAGGCGAACAGCCACAGGGCGAGGGTAACCGCTGGGTTAAGGTGCGCGCCGGAAATGGCGGCGGTCAGATAGATGGCCATGGCGACGCCGAGGCCCCAAATGATGCTGATTTCCCACTGGCCGAAGCTGGCGCCCGCCAGTTTCAGTGCGGCAACGCAGCCTACGCCAAAGAAGATCAGCAGCGCCGTGCCGAGGAACTCGGCGATGCACTGGCCTTTTAATGTCGGACTGGTGGTTTGGCTCATAATGTTGGTGTCCTGCAAAACGGCGGTTGTTGGTTTATAGGCTCAGTTGGGTAGAGATCCGGCCTATGGGCACAGTTTTTTTCATCTCGTCCAATTATTGAATGAGGACGTGATGTAAATTTATCGTTAACGAACATAAACGAGAAATAGCGAAATCAAAATGTGTGTGGCGCGTCATAAAATTGAGCGATTTCGCGTCGTTTAGTGTTCTTTCTGAGCCATAAAAGTGTGATCTGACCAGTGGTTTGCCGAGGGCTGTTAACAACTCGCGGCCGTGGCGGCGGGGATTTTCAGTTTTTGCTGATGGCGGGGGCAGGAAAATTGCAACAGACTGCGCGATGATCCGGTATGTTGCTAGACAGGCGGAGACTGGCTACTTACAATCGTTTTTAACGAATCGAGACTGGCGCGCCTTCCGTAACGGCGCGCGTCACTGAGCGCGATGCAATATTCGCAGTAGCTGCAGCCGACGTTGCGGCCGCTACTTATAGATGTACGCCTTGCTATCATGAGGGGACTGAAGCATGTCATTTGAAGTATTTGAGAAACTGGAAGCAAAAGTACAGCAGGCGATTGATACCATCACCTTGTTGCAGATGGAAATTGAAGAGCTGAAAGACAAAAACAACTCTCTGTCGCAGGAAGTTCAGGCTGCCTCCGGCAACCACGAAGCGCTGGTGCGCGAGAACCAACAGCTGAAAGAAGAACAGCACGTATGGCAAGACCGCCTGCGCGCTCTGCTGGGCAAAATGGAAGAGGTCTGATTCCTCACGCCATTCAGCAACGAAAAGGGCGCCTCAGGCGCCCTTTTTCATGACCGACAATCACTCGATGTCGAGCGGGTCTTCGGAGAGGATGATGCCGGTGTTGTCGGCATACAGGTGATCGCCGGAGAAGAAGGTGACGCCACCGAAGTTGACGCGGATATCGCTTTCGCCCACGCCTTCGCTTACGGCACCCACCGGGATTGCCGCCATCGCCTGAATGCCGATGTCGAGCTCTTCCAGATCGTCCACCTGACGCACCGCGCCGTACACCACGATGCCTTCCCATTCGTTCTGGGCGGCCAGGCGCGCCAGTTCGGCGTTGATCAGCGCCCGGCGAACCGAACCGCCGCCGTCGACCAACAGCACGCGGCCGCGCCCGTTTTCTTCAAGCAGATCGAACAACAGGCCGTTATCCTCGAAGCATTTCACCGTGGTGATCTGCCCGCCAAATGAAGTACGCCCGCCAAAATTGGAGAACAGAGGTTCAACAACGTTCACCTCTTCATGATAGATGTCGCAAAGTTCGGAAGTATCGTATTTCATAGGATTTTACGTCTGTTTGCCGCTGGAATGTTCAGTATATCCCTTTATTCGCCCTGTTGGCAAAATCATCAGTTTTTAACTGAGCGCCACGCCGATGGCGAACAGCAGGTTGGCCAGCAACGCCGCCTTGACCATGTGTTCCAGCATCGGCCGCATGCCGACCGGCGTCGGATCGCGCAGCACGCGCAGGCCGTGGCGCACCAGCAGCGGGATCGCCAGCACGAACAGCCAGCCCCACGGGCTGTGGAGATTGAACAGCGTAAACAGAGCAAAACACAGCACCGCGCCGCCGAGCAGCAGGGCATGGTAAATGCGCGCCTTGTGCGGGCCGAGACGCACCGCCAGGGTGTTCTTGCCGTTTTCGCGATCGCTCTCGATATCGCGCAGATTGTTGATGTTGAGCACCGCCGTCGCCAGCAGGCCACAGGCGGTGGCCGGCAGCATCACGACGCTGTCGAAGGTGTGCGTTTGCAGATAGTAGGTGCCGGCTACGCTCAGCCAGCCGAAGAACACCAGCACCGAGATGTCGCCCAGCCCCAAATACCCGTAGGGCTTGTTGCCGACGGTATAGGTGATGGCCGCCACGATAGACAGCCCGCCCAGCACCAGGAAGCCCACCACGTCGCTGGGTTGCTCGCAGGCGACGGCGATCAGCGAACAGCCGGCGAGGGCGATCAGCACCACCGTCACCACCAGCGCCCGTTTCATCTGCGCCTGGGTGATCATGCCTTTTTGCATGCCGCGCAACGGCCCGATGCGATCTTCTTTGTCGCTGCCTTTGACCGCATCGCCGTAGTCGTTCGCCAGGTTGGAGAGGATCTGCAGCAGGCCGGCGGTCAACAGCGCCAGCAGCGCCACTTCAGGTTTCAGGCTGCCGTGCCAGGCGACGATGGCCGAGCCGACTACGATGGAGGCAAAGGCCAACGGCAGGGTGCGGGGGCGTAGACTTTCCAGCCAGGCGGAAATTGGGGTGGTGGAGGTTGATGAGCTCATGTTTCGCTTCTGTCAGTAAGTTGCGGTGTCCGTTAGAAATAATTGTGGGAGGCAATGCCTCCCACACAGATGACTGACAAGACAATGATTGAGCGATTATAGGATAAAACGACTCAAATCTTCATCCGCCACCAGTTCATCCAGATGACTGCGCACGTAATCCGCATCAATTGTAATGGATTGGCCATTAATTTCACTCGCATCGTAGGAAATATCTTCCATCAGACGTTCCAGCACGGTGTGCAGACGACGAGCGCCGATGTTCTCGGTGCTTTCGTTGACCTGCCACGCGGCTTCGGCGATGCGGCGGATGCCGTCGGCGGTGAACTCGATGTTGACGCCTTCGGTGCCCATCAGCGCTTTGTACTGCTCGGTCAGCGACGCGCTCGGCTCGGTCAGGATGCGCTCGAAGTCTTCGGTGGTCAGCGCCTGCAGCTCAACGCGGATCGGCAGACGGCCCTGCAGTTCCGGGATCAGATCCGACGGGTTGGCGGTCTGGAACGCGCCGGAAGCGATGAACAGGATGTGGTCGGTCTTCACCATACCGTGCTTGGTTGACACGGTGCAGCCTTCCACCAGCGGCAGCAGATCGCGCTGCACGCCTTCGCGCGAGACGTCCGGGCCGGAGCTCTGGCCGCCGCGCTTACAGATTTTGTCGATCTCGTCGATAAACACGATGCCGTGCTGTTCAACCGCTTCGATCGCCTGCTCTTTCAGCTCTTCCGGGTTCACCAGCTTGGCGGCTTCTTCTTCCACCAGCAGCTTGAAGGCTTCTTTGATCTTCACCTTGCGCGGCTTTTGCTTCTGGCCGCCGAGGTTCTGGAACATCGACTGCAGCTGGTTGGTCATCTCTTCCATGCCCGGAGGCGCCATGATTTCCACGCCCATCGGCGCCGCGGCCAGATCGATTTCGATCTCTTTGTCGTCCAGCTCCCCTTCGCGCAGTTTCTTGCGGAATGCCTGACGGGCGGCGGACGGCTCCTGATGCTCTTCCGGCTGGCCCCAGTTGTTCTTGGCCGGCGGGATCAGCACGTCGAGAATGCGCTCTTCGGCCAACTCTTCGGCGCGGGTGCGGTTTTTCTCGATCGACTGCATGCGCACCATTTTGATGGCGGCATCGGTCAGATCGCGGATGATGGAATCCACTTCTTTGCCCACATAGCCCACTTCGGTGAACTTGGTGGCTTCAACCTTGATGAACGGCGCGTTGGCCAGCTTCGCCAGACGACGGGCGATTTCGGTTTTACCGACGCCGGTCGGGCCGATCATCAGAATGTTTTTCGGGGTCACTTCGTGACGCAGCATCTCGTTGAGCTGCATCCGGCGCCAGCGGTTGCGCAGGGCAATGGCGACAGCGCGTTTGGCCTTGTTTTGGCCAATGATATAGCTGTCCAGTTCGCTGACGATCTCGCGCGGGGTCATTTCAGACATGGTATTCGATCCTTACGCTTTGGAAGGCAATTCTTCAATGGTGTGGAAATGGTTGGTGTAAATACAGATGTCGCCGGCGATGTTGAGGGATTTCTCAACGATGTCGCGGGCGCTCAGCTCGGTATTTTCCAACATGGCGCGGGCTGCGGCCTGGGCGTACGGGCCGCCGGAGCCGATGGCGATCAGATCGTTTTCCGGCTGCACCACATCGCCGTTGCCGGTGATGATCAGCGAAGCGGTTTCATCGGCGACCGCCAGCAGCGCTTCGAGCTTGCGCAGCATGCGGTCGGTGCGCCAGTCTTTCGCCAGTTCGACGGCGGCTTTCACCAGGTGGCCCTGATGCATTTCCAGCTTGCGTTCAAACAGTTCAAACAGCGTGAAGGCGTCAGCGGTGCCACCGGCGAAACCGGCGATCACTTTGTCGTTATACAGGCGACGCACTTTCTTGACGTTACCCTTCATCACCGTATTACCCAGGGTTGCCTGGCCATCACCACCGATGACGACCTGGCCGTTGCGGCGTACGCTTACAATTGTTGTCACGAGCAGACCCTCGTTAAAAACGGAAAGAAGTCCCCGCAGCGCCTGCTTTCGCAGACGCTACGAGGCATATTGAGAGTATAGATGGGGGGGGATTGACGCTTTTCAACCCCCAACGGAGAGGGGAATGCAACTCGACATGCCGACGCCCTTCAGGCGTGAAAGGGTTTTGTCCGCGGCGGCACGGCTGCTGTACGGGCCGAGCACTACGCGATTCCAACCGCCGCCGGCGGTGATGCGGCTCTCGATGCCTTCGAACGCCAGGCGCGCACGCACGGATTCAGCCTGATCGGTGGCGCGGAACGAACCGCATTGCACCATCCACTTCTGTTTCGATTCCGGTTTGGTTTCCTGCTTGGCCGTTTCCTGCTTCACTTCCGGTTTGGGCTCCGGCTTCGGTTGCGGCTTCGGCTCAGGCTGTTTCACCTGCACCGGCGGTGGGGTGACCGGCTTCGGCTGCTGGTGCTGCTGCACCGGCGCGGTGGTGGCCCCGTTGTTGAACGGGTTACGCGGCGCCTGGGTGATCTGCTGCTGTTGCTGTACCGGCTGCTGCTGCATTTGCTGTGGTTGCATCTGCTGCTGGCGGTTGCCGCGCGCGTTGACCTGGCCCGGATCGTTATACGGCACTTCGTTCAGCTGCGTCGGGCGCTGCTGCATGTCGGCCTGCATCTGCTCCAGCAGCTGCCGCTGTTCGGCGGTCAGCTGAGTTTTGGAATTGAGCTCGCCGCCGGCTGTCGGTTCGGTCGGAGTTTGCACGCCGATCTGCCGGTTTTCCAGCTCTTTGATGTAGCGCCAGCGTTCTTCCGGCTTCGGCGGCAGGCCGTTGCCGGGGCGCGTGGTATGCGCAGGCAACAACGGCGCATCTTCCGGCTTGTTGTGGGTAATGAAATAGAGGCCACCGACAAAGACAACCAGCAACGCGGCGGCTAACGCCAGCACGGTTTTGGAAACCTTCGGAGAACTGCGTTTTTTACGGCTGGGGGTTTTGCGCTTAGCTCCTGCTGCGCGCCCACGGCTTACATAGTCTTTTTGTGCCACTATTATTCCGCTGTGTCCTGATGAGAGGATAAGTCCGTCATGTTACTGAACCCTAAAATATTTGACTAGCGTTTCGGGGCAGCGGTGCTGCCTCTGATAATCAATTCACTGTCCAACAGCCGGGAGCCGCTGGCGACCGTCTGGCCATTCAACTGCTCCAACAGCAACAACATCGCCTGCTGGCCGATCTGGAAGCGCGGCTGCGCCACCGTGGTCAGCGGCGGATCGCAATATTGCGCCAGCTTGAGGTCGTCAAAGCCGACGATCGACAGATCCTGCGGTACCCGCAGCCCCATTTTCTTTGCCTGGGACAGCACGCCGATCGCCATGACGTCGCTGTGGCAGAATACCGCCGTTGGCGGTTTCGGCTGCGCCATCAGCAGGGTCAGCGCTTGCGCGCCGGCTTCGTAGGTAAAATCACCCCGGGTAATATAGCTGCTTTCGACGGTAATGCCATTACGACGTAGCGCTTGAACGTAACCCTGCAGCCGATAATGGCTCAGCGGCATCTGTTCCGGCCCGGCGATACAGGCGATCTGCCGGTGGCCCAATTGATGCAAATAATGCACGGCTTCAAAGGCGGCGGTCAGGTTGTCGATATGCACCGTCGGCAGTTCCAGCTCGGGGGCGAACTCGTTGGCCATCACCATCGGCGGCAGGTTGCGTTGCTCTTCCTTGCTGGCGTCGAACGGCAGGTTGGAGCCCAACAGCAGCATGCCGTCGATCTGTTTGGTGATGATCAGATTGACGAAGGTGCGCTCTTGCTGGTTCTGCTGCGCGCAGTCGCCGATCAGCACCAGATAGCCTTGCTGGGCAGCGGTCTGTTCGATCCCCTGGATCACATCGGCAAAAAACGGATCGCAGATGTCGGGCACGATCACCAGGATGGTGCGGGATTCGTTGCGCTTGATATTGCGTGACAGAGCATGAGGAGAATAACCCACGGCCAGGACGGCCTGTTCCACCTTCTGGCGCGTTGGCGTTGACACCTTTTCCGGGTTCATCAGCGCCCGCGATACGGTAGCCGTTGAAACGCCCGCCATTTCGGCGACGTCTTTCATGGTCGCCATGGATAACTCTTTCTTGTGTTCCAACGCCTTTCTCCTTGCGTCAGCCCCATGCCGACGCCACTACTGCTGTTTGCTCACAATGTCCGGCATGCGGTGGCGGGATTGTTGTCATTGAGCGCCACTCGCGTTCGGGCACTCCGTCGCGCTGCGATGTGGCGACAAAATTTGCCCTCGCAGACATTCTAAACAGAATACGCCCCGCCTTTGTTACCTAATTTGCATAAAAAATGTGACCTGAGAAGGTTTTTTAGCGTTCGCTCGCAATTTCAAGGGTAAACGTTTGCACTGCGGCAGCTAAATCGGACTTTTCCGGGATCAGCTGTCGATCGGATCGACATCCAGCGTCCATTTCACCTTGCGCGTTTGCGGCAGGGTGCCGATCAGCGGCAGCGAGCTTTTCATCAGCTGTTGCAGGACGCGCCGCGTCGGGTGCTGCAGCAGCAGTTGCCAGCGGAAACGGCCGCCGCGTTTGGACTGCAGCGCCGGCACCGGGCCCATCACCCACAGCGAATCGTCCTTCAGCGGGCTGGCTTCGAGCAGGTTGCGCAGCTGCTGCAGGAACAGCGGGGCCTGCTGGTTGTCGTGATCTTCGGCGCGCACGATGATGTGGCTGGTGTAAGGCGGCAGAAACACGCTGTTGCGCTCCGCCAGCGTCTGTTTGGCGAAGGCGTCGTAACCCTGTTGCAGCAGCACCTGCAGCAGCGGGTGCTCCGGATGGTGGGTTTGCAGCAGTACTTCACCCTGTTTGCCCGCGCGGCCCGCTCGCCCGGAGACCTGAGTATACAGCTGGGCGAAACGCTCGGCGGAGCGGAAGTCGGCGGAGAACAGCGCGCCGTCCACGTCCAGCAACGCCACCAGGGTGACGTCGGGAAAATGGTGACCCTTGGCCAGCATTTGCGTGCCGATCAGAATGCGCGCTTCGCCCCGATGGATATCTGCCAGGTGCTGCTCAAGCGCTCCCTTGCGGCTGGTGGTGTCGCGATCGATGCGGGTGATCGGCGTATCGGGGAACAGCGGCGCCAGCTCCTGCTCCAGCTGTTCGGTGCCGACGCCGACCGATACCAGGTGGGTGGAGCCGCACTGCGGGCACTGGTGCGGCACCGGCCGCTGGCTGTCGCAGTGGTGGCAGCGCAGCTGGCGCTGATGCTGGTGGAAGGTGTAGTAGTGATCGCAGCGTTGGCACTCGGCGATCCAGCCGCACTCGTGGCACAGCAGCGCCGGGGCGTAACCGCGGCGGTTGAGGAACAGCATCACCTGATTGCCGGCTTTTAAATGGTGCTGCATGCTCTTCAGCAGCGGCTGCGACAGGCCGACCTTCAGCGGCAGCCCCTTCAGATCGATCAGGTGCTGCGCCGCCGGTTTGGCGTTGCCCGCGCGCTGGGTGAGCTTCAGCTGGCGATATTTGCCCAGCTGCACGTTATGCAGCGTTTCCAATGCCGGGGTAGCGGAGCCCATCACCATCGGGATGTCTTCTTCCCGGGCGCGGAACACCGCCAGATCGCGGGCGTGGTAGCGCCAGCCTTCCTGCTGTTTATAAGAGCTGTCGTGCTCTTCGTCGATGATGATCACGCCCAACTGACGGAACGGCGTGAACAGCGCCGAGCGGGTGCCGATGACGATGGCGGCTTCGCCGCTGCGCGCGCGCAGCCAAACCGCCAGCCGCTCGCTGTCGTTCAGGCCGGAGTGCAGCACGTCCACCGGCGCGTTGAAGCGCTCGCGAAAGCGGGCGATGGTTTGCGGCGTCAGGCCGATTTCCGGTACCAGCACCAGCGCCTGCCGCCCTTTGGCCAGCACGTTCTCCAGCACGCTGAGGTACACCTCGGTCTTGCCGGAGCCGGTCACCCCGGCCAGCAGCCAGGCGGCGAACTGCTCATCCTCGCTTCTGATCGCCCCGACGGCGGTAGCCTGTTCGGTGTTAAGCCGCAGCCGCTCGCCGAGCACCGCGAAGTTGGGGCGCCAGTCGTGCGTATCCGCGATCTGAGCGCGCAGATCGATCAGCCCTTTGGCGCGCAGCGCCTGCAGGGCGCTTTCCGTCAGTTCCAGCTGGCTGACCTGATGGCGGTAGACCGGGCGTTGCAGCAGCGCCGCCAGCGCCTGCTGCTGTTTCGGCGCGCGTTTCAGGCTTTCGGGTGGGGTGGCGCGCCCCTCTTCGGTGGCGAACCATTGCCACAGCGGCGCAGCTTCGGCCGGTTTGCCTTGCCGCAGCAGGATCGGCAGCGCATGGAACAGCACTTCGCCAATGGGGTAGTGATAATAATCGCTGGCCCAGCGCAGGATGCGCCACAGGCTGGGGGAGAACAGCGACTCGGCGTCGATCACGCTGTCGATCGGTTTGAGCTTGTCCAGCGGCAGTTCGCTGGTGTCGCTGCAGCCGGTGACGATGCCGATCGCATGCTGCCTGCCCCAGGGCACGCCCACGCGCGCGCCGGCCACCGGCTGCATGCCAGGCGGCAGCACATAGTCGAAGGTGCGGGCGAGGGGGACCGGCAAGGCAACGTGTACGACGGGCATGATCTCATCCAAATTGAAAAAAGTGGGCATCAGTTTACACGGCGCATCGGCAAATGTACGGTTCCGATTGCGCGCCTCGACTAATGCTGTATAATTTGCCGCCTTTGGTATAATTCGATACCAAAATTCTATTATCAACCACGTGTGGTGTCTGGCGAAACAGGGCTGGATAGCGACACGGCCTTAACTGAGGTTTCCCATGAAACAAGGTATCCACCCAAAATACGAAGAAGTTACTGCTAACTGCTCTTGCGGTAACGTGATGAAGATCCGCTCCACCGTGGGCCACGATCTGAACCTGGACGTTTGTGGCGCATGCCACCCGTTCTACACTGGCAAGCAGCGTGACGTTGCTACCGGTGGCCGCGTTGACCGCTTCAACAAGCGTTTCAGCGTACCAGGCGCTAAGAAATAAGATTTCTTATCGTCCGATGAAAAAGGCGCCTTTGGCGCCTTTTTTCGTTTCTGCCGCCGGCGTTCGCCGGGCGGTTCTCAATATTCCCAGGTATCGGGATCGACACCCAGTTCGCGCATCAACACTTTTGCGGCTTCCGGGATTTCATCGCTGCGCTCTTTGCGCAGGTCTTCATCGTTCGGCAGCGGCTGGCCGGTAAAGGCATGCAGAAACGCTTCGCACAGCAGTTCGCTGTTGGTGGCGTGGCGCAGGTTGTTCACCTGGCGACGGGTCCGTTCGTCGGTGAGGATTTTCAGGACCTTCAGCGGAATCGATACCGTGATCTTTTTGACTTGCTCGCTTTTTTTACCGTGTTCAGCGTAAGGGCTGACATACTCGCCGTTCCACTCAGCCATGGGACACCTTAACTTTGTCAGAAAAATTACAAAATTCTAAAAACCGGCCAATTATGCCCGATCTTCACTGTTCTCACTAAATAAATGTCAATTGTACGCGACCAAGGTCACTGAATGCCCCGCCTCGGCCGGACATTGTGGCTTAACATCTTATCGTCATGTCATATCGGCATAATTTTAGCGGGTATTGTGTCATTGCTCAATCTATACGCAGAGAAGTTTAGATGTCCAGATGTATTGACGTCTATCAATCCTGAGATTACTCTTTAGGCCTCATTCACCGAACCGAGAGCCGAGCGAGCCCATGACGCGTAAACCAGCCACGATTGCCGTACGCAGCGGCCTGAACGACGACGAACAGTATGGCTGCGTTGTCCCGCCGATTCATTTGTCCAGCACCTATAACTTTACCGACTTCAACCAACCCCGAGCCCATGATTACTCGCGCCGCGGCAACCCGACGCGCGACGTGGTGCAACGTGCGTTGGCGGAGCTGGAAGGCGGCGCCGGCGCGGTGATGACCGGCAGCGGGATGTCGGCGATCCATCTGGTGACCACCGTGCTGCTGAAGCCGGGCGATCTGCTGGTGGCACCGCACGACTGTTACGGCGGCAGCTATCGGTTGTTCGACAGCCTAAGCAAGCGTGGCGCCTATCGCGTATTGTTCGTCGATCAGGGTAATGAAGCCGCCCTGCAGCAGGCGCTGGCACAAAAGCCGAAGCTGGTGCTGATTGAAAGCCCCAGCAATCCGCTGCTGCGGGTGGTGGACATCGCGGCGATCTGCGCCGCTGCGCATGCGGCGGGCGCGTTGACGGTGGTGGACAACACTTTCCTCAGCCCGGCCCTGCAACAGCCGATCGAACTCGGTGCCGATCTGGTGGTCCATTCTTGCACCAAATACCTGAATGGGCATTCGGACGTGGTGGCCGGCGCGGTGATTGCCAAAGATCCCGAGCTGGCGGTCGAATTGGCCTGGTGGGCGAACAATATCGGCGTGACCGGCGGCGCGTTCGACAGTTATCTGCTGCTGCGCGGCATGCGCACGCTGTCGCCGCGTATCAAGGCGGCGCAGCAAAATGCCGAAGCGATTGTCGGCTATTTACAGCAGCAACCGCTGGTGAAAAAGCTGTATCATCCCTCCCTGCCGGAAAATCCGGGGCATGAGATCGCCCGCCGGCAGCAGCGCGGCTTCGGCGCGATGCTGAGTTTTGAACTGGACGGCGATGAAGCGGTGCTGCGCCGTTTTCTCTCTGCCCTTGAGCTGTTTACTCTGGCAGAATCGCTGGGCGGCGTAGAAAGCCTGATCTCGCATGCAGCGACCATGACCCACGCCGGCATGGCGGCGGAGGCGCGGGCAGCGGCCGGCATCTCCGAGAGCCTGCTGCGCATTTCCGTGGGTATTGAAGACAGTGAAGATTTGATTGCCGATCTGGAACGCGCTTTCCAGGCGGCGGCAACGAGGTAAGCATGAATGCAATTGCTGTAGCAGGGCCGGTGAGCGGGCGTCAACTGCACAAGTTTGGCGGCAGCAGTCTGGCGGATGTGAAGTGTTATCTGCGTGTGGCCGGGATTATGGCGGAATACAGCCAGCCGGGCGACATGATGGTGGTATCGGCCGCCGGCAGTACCACCAACCAGTTGATCAACTGGCTGAAGCTCAGCCAGAGCGATCGCCTGTCTGCGCACCAGGTGCAGCAGACGTTGCGTCGTTATCATAGCGATCTTATCAGTGGCCTGCTGCCGCCGGAAAGCGCCGAGCCGCTGATCGCCGAGTTCATTCAGGATCTGGAACGTCTGGCGGTGCTGCTGGACGGTAAAGCTGACGAGGTGTGCTATGCCGAAGTGGTCGGGCACGGCGAGATCTGGTCGGCGCGCCTGATGGCGGCGGTGCTCAACCACCTGGATATGCAGGCGGCCTGGCTGGACGCGCGTGATTTCCTGCGCGCCGAACGCGCCGCGCAGCCGCAGGTGGATGAAGGCCGTTCTTATCCGCTGCTGCAGCAATTGTTGGCTCAACATCCGGGCAAACGCCTGGTGGTGACCGGCTTCATTTCGCGCAACGACGCCGGGGAAACCGTGCTGTTGGGGCGTAACGGCAGTGATTACTCTGCCACTCAGGTCGGCGCGTTGGCCGGCGCGGCGCGCGTCACCATCTGGAGCGACGTGGCCGGGGTATACAGCGCCGACCCACGCAAGGTGAAAGATGCCTGCCTGCTGCCGCTGCTGCGCCTGGACGAAGCCAGCGAGCTGGCGCGCCTGGCGGCGCCGGTGCTGCATACCCGCACCCTGCAGCCGGTCTCCGGCAGCGATATCGATCTTCAGCTGCGTTGCAGCTACCAGCCGGAGCAGGGCTCGACGCGCATCGAGCGCGTACTGGCGTCCGGCACCGGCGCCAAGATTGTCACCAGCCACGACGATGTGTGCCTGATTGAACTGCACGTCGCCGCTCAGCATGATTTCAAACTGGCGCAGAAAGAGTTGGATCTTGTGCTCAAGCGCGCGCAGATCAAACCGCTGGCGGTGGGCATCCATCCTGACCGCAACCTGGTGCAGCTGTGCTACACCTCCGAGGTGGTCAACAGCGCGCTGGCGACCCTGCAGGCCTCGGCGCTGCCGGGTGAACTGCACCTGCGTGAAGGGTTGGCGCTGGTGGCGATGGTCGGCGCCGGGGTCTGCAAGAACCCGCTGCACAGCCACCGTTTCTATCAGCAGCTGAAAGATCAGCCGGTCGAGTTTATCTGGCAGGCGGAAGATGGCATCAGTCTGGTGGCGGTATTGCGCCAGGGGCCGACCGCGCTGCTGATTCAGGGGCTGCACCAAAGCCTGTTCCGCGCCGAGAAGCGCATCGGTCTGGTGCTGTTCGGCAAGGGCAACATCGGGTCGCGCTGGCTGGAGCTGTTCGCCCGCGAGCAGACCAATATTTCCGCGCGCAGCGGCTTCGAATTTATCCTGGCGGGGGTGGTGGACAGCCGCCGCAGCCTGCTGAATTACGACGGGCTGGACGCCAGCCGCGCGCTGGCGTTCTTTGAGGACGAAGCGCAGGCGCTGGACGAAGAGTCGCTGTTCCTGTGGATGCGCGCACACCCGTTCGACGATCTGGTGGTGCTCGACGTGACCGCCAGCGAAGAGCTGGCCGGGCAGTATCTGGATTTCGCCAGCTACGGCTTCCACGTGATAGGCGCCAACAAGCTGGCGGGCGCCTCGTGCAGCGCTACCTATCGCCAAATTCGCGACGCCTTCGCCAAAACCGGCCGCCACTGGCTGTATAACGCCACCGTCGGCGCCGGCCTGCCGGTCAACCATACGGTGCGCGATCTGCGCGACAGCGGCGACAGCATTTTGGCAATCAGCGGCATCTTCTCCGGCACGCTTTCCTGGCTGTTCCTGCAGTATGACGGCACGGTGCCGTTTACCGAACTGGTGGATCAGGCCTGGCAGCAGGGGCTGACCGAACCGGATCCGCGGGTCGATCTCTCCGGTCAGGACGTGATGCGCAAGCTGGTGATCCTGGCGCGCGAAGCGGGCTACGACATCGAACCGAATCAGGTGCGGGTCGAGTCGCTGGTGCCGGCGGGCTGCGAGCTGGGCTCCGTCGATCAGTTCTTCGAGAACGGCGAGGCGCTGAACCAGCAGATGCAGCAGCGCTTTGAGGCCGCCAGCGAAATGGGCCTGGTGTTGCGTCACGTGGCGCGTTTCGACGCCAACGGCAAGGCGCGGGTCGGCGTGGAGGCGGTGCGTCCTGAGCATCCGCTGGCCTCGCTGCTGCCGTGCGACAACGTGTTCGCCATCGAGAGCCGCTGGTATCGCGATAATCCGCTGGTGATCCGCGGGCCGGGCGCCGGCCGCGACGTGACCGCCGGCGCGATCCAGTCAGACCTTAACCGGTTGGCACAGCTGCTTTAATCCTCTGCGGGCGCGGGTTCACCGCGCCCCTTTGCTTTTCCTGCCATACTTATCCCTGCCGCCGTCATGAAATTCCCTCGTTGAGCGGGTGAAGATTAATCATCTTATTCCCCTCATTTTCCTGTTGACTCTTTAGCCAACATGCGGCATTTTCTATCTAGACGTCTAAACGTATAGACGCTCATCAAAATGAAATAAAAACAGTGATCGATAAGAGGTGAGCAGGGTATGAGCTTTTTCCACGCAAACCAGCGGGAAGCGCTGAATCAGAGTCTGGCGGAGTTGAACGGCCAGATTAACGTATCATTCGAGTTCTTCCCGCCGCGCACCAGCGATATGGAAGAGACCCTGTGGCAGTCGATCGATCGTCTGAGCATCCTCAAACCCAAATTCGTTTCCGTCACCTACGGTGCCAACTCCGGCGAGCGCGATCGCACCCACAGCATCATCAAGGGGATCAAGGAGCGCACCGGCCTGGAGGCGGCGCCGCACCTGACCTGCATCGACGCCAGCCCGGCACAGCTGCGCGACATCGCGACCGATTACTGGAACAGCGGCATCCGCCATATCGTGGCGCTGCGCGGCGATCTGCCGCCGGGCGGCGGTAAGCCGGACATGTATGCGACCGATCTGGTAGCGCTGCTGAAAGACGTGGGTGACTTCGACATTTCCGTCGCCGCCTACCCGGAAGTGCACCCGGAGGCGAAGAGCGCGCAGGCAGATTTGATCAACCTGAAGCGCAAGATCGACGCCGGCGCTAACCGCGCCATCACCCAATTCTTCTTCGACGTTGAGAGCTACCTGCGCTTCCGCGACCGCTGCGTCGCCGCCGGTATCGACGTGGAAATCGTGCCGGGCATTCTGCCGGTGTCCAACTTCAAGCAGCTGCAGCGCTTCGCCACCATGACCAACGTGCGGGTGCCAAGCTGGATGACCAGCATGTTCGATGGGCTGGACGACGATGCGGAGACCCGCAAAATGGTCGGCGCCAACATCGCCATGGACATGGTGAAGATCCTCAGCCGCGAAGGGGTGAAAGATTTCCACTTCTATACGCTGAACCGTGCCGAGATGAGCTACGCGATCTGCCATACGCTGGGCGTGCGCCCGGTGGCCGCCGCCTGACAGGCTTGTTCCGTTGAAAAAGGGCGCCGCTTTACCGCGGCGCCCTTTTTTTGTGGGGGAAGGCATAAAAAACGGCCCCGACAAACGGGGCCGCGATCAGGCTCACTAGCCGGTGTTGCGCATCCCGGCGGCGACGCCGGCGATGGTGACCATCAGCGCCTGCTCGACGCGGGCGTCCGGCTGCTCCTGCTGACGCGAACGGTGCAGCAGTTCTGCCTGCAGGACGTTCAGCGGGTCGGTATAAACGTTGCGCAGCGCGATGGATTCGGCGATCCACGGCAGGTCTTCCATCAGGTGCGCATCGTTGGCGATGGTCAGCACCACCTTGATGTCGCTTTCCAACTGATCGCGCAGCTGTTGGCCCAGCGGCCACAGCGATTTATCCACCAGGCGCTGATCGTAGTATTCCGCCAGCCACAGGTCGGCCTTGGCGAACACCATTTCCAGCATGGCGATGCGGGTGGAGAAGAACGGCCAGTCGCGACACATCGCCTCCAGCTCCGCCTGTTTGCCGGCTTTCACCGCTTCCTGCAATCCGGCACCGGCGCCGAGCCAGGCCGGCAGCATCAGGCGGTTCTGCGTCCAGGCGAAGATCCACGGAATGGCGCGCAGGCTCTCTACGCCGCCGTTCGGCTTGCGCTTGGCCGGGCGTGAGCCCAGCGGCAGTTTACCCAGCTCAAGCTCCGGCGTGGCCGCGCGGAAGTAAGGCACGAAGTCCGGGTTTTCACGCACGTAGCCGCGATACATCCGGCAGGATGTATCGGACAGGTCGTCCATCAACGCACGCCATTCTTTCTTCGGTTCCGGCGGCGGCAGCAGGTTGGCCTCGAGGATCGCGCCGGCATACAGCGCCAGGCTGCTGATGGTGACTTCCGGCAGGCCGAACTTGAAGCGGATCATCTCGCCCTGTTCGGTGACCCGCAGGCCGCCCTTCAGGCTGCCCGGCGGCTGCGACAGCAGCGCCGCATGCGCCGGTGCGCCGCCGCGGCCGATGGAGCCGCCGCGGCCGTGGAACAGCGTCAGCGCCACGCCGGCCTTTTCACAGGTTTTGATCAACGCGTCCTGCGCACGGTACTGCGCCCAGGAAGCCGCCATTACGCCGGCGTCTTTCGCCGAGTCGGAGTAACCGATCATCACCATCTGCTTGCCCTGAATAAAGCCGCGATACCAGTCGATATTCAGCAACTGGGTCATTACGTCGTCGGCGTTGTTCAGATCGTCGAGGGTTTCGAACAGCGGGGCGACCGGCAGCGCGAACGGGCAGCCGGCCTCTTTCAGCAGCAGGTGCACCGCCAACACGTCGGAAGGCGTGCGCGCCATCGAAATCACGTAGGCGGCGATCGAGCCCTGCGGCGCTTCGGCGATCACCCGGCAGGTTTCCAGCACTTCCTGCGTGTCGGCGCTCGGTTGCCATTTCAGCGGCACCAGCGGGCGTTTGGAGTTCAGCTCGCGGATCAGGAACGCCTGTTTATCGGCTTCCGACCAGCTTTCATAATCACCCAGCCCCAGATAACGGGTCAGCTCGGCGATGGCCTCGGTATGGCGGGTGCTCTCCTGGCGCACGTCGATGCGCACCAGCGGCACGCCGAAGCAGCGCACGCGGCGCAGGGTATCCAACAGCTGACCGTTGGCGATGATGCCCATGCCGCAGGCCTGCAGCGACTGGTAGCAGGCATACAGCGGTTCCCACAGCTGCTCGTTGTTCACCAGCAGGTCGTGCGGCTTCAGCACGCGTTCGCCCTTCAGGCGGCCTTCCAGATAGGCCTGGGAGCTCATCAGCTGGCTGCGCAATTGCTTCATGATTTCGCGGTACGGTTCCTGCACCTCGTCACCGCCGGCGCGGGCGCGCAGCTCCGGGGTGCATTCGGTCATCGACAGCTCGGAGACCAGCACCTGGATATCGCGGGTGAACAGGTCGCAGGCTTTCCAGCGGCTGAGCAGTAGTACATGGCGGGTGATTTCGGCGGTTACGTTCGGGTTGCCGTCGCGGTCGCCGCCCATCCAGGAGGTGAAGCGCACCGGCACCGCTTCCGCCGGCAGGCTGTAATTGATGGAGTTTTCCAACTGCTCGTTGAACTCGCGCAGGAACGCCGGCACGCCTTCCCACAGGCTGTTTTCTACCACCGCGAAGCCCCATTTGGCTTCGTCGATCGGGGAGGGGCGATGTTTGCGAATTTCATCGGTGTGCCACGACTGGGCCACCAGTTGGCGCAGGCGGCGCATGATCTTGTTGCGCTCGTAGTCGGCCAGATCGTTGTGATCGAGCTGGCTGAGGCAGGTGTTGACCTCCACCAGCTTGTGGATCAGGGTGCGGCGGGTGATCTCCGTCGGGTGCGCCGTCAGCACCAGCTCGATGGAGAGTTGCGACACCGCGTGCTGCAGCTCTTTGTCGCTGAGCTTTTTGTCTTTGAGGCGGCTGAACAGCTGCGCCAGCGCTTCCGGGTTGCTGGCGGCTTCGCCGTTGGGCGAAATGCTGTGGTACTGCTCGGCGACGTTGGTCAGGTTGAGGAACTGGCTGAAGGCGCGCGCCACCGGCAGCAGCTCGTCGTTGGACAGGTTCTGCAGGGTGGAGAGCAGCTCCTGGCGATGCGCTTCGTTGCCGGCGCGTGAGGATTTGGAAAGCTTACGGATGGTCTCAACGCGATCGAGAATATGCTCGCCCAGCGCTTCTTTGATGGTATCGCCGAGCAATTTGCCGAGCATACTGACATTACTGCGCATTGCCGAATATTGTTCGTTCATATAACCCCTGACCCAGTTCTGTATGATTTTTATCTTGTAAATAAATTTCATGCGTCAGGCGCAGACCGCCTGCCTGATCACATCGCGTTCCTGTCCAATCGTCAATTGACACTATTTTTAGCAAAAAAACATCAAAATCGGCGCATTTTCTGAAATTTAATTACGGTGCGTCGGTTATCAGCACGGCTTATTTCGCCGTTTTATACTTATTTTGAGGTAGGGGAAAGCATAAAGCATTTCCCCTTCTAAATGTCGGGTTTATTGCCGGCAAAAGTGATTGACCAGCTGGCCCAGCAGTTTGCGCGTCGGTTCGATAAACGCGGTGTCGAGGTATTCGTCCGGCTGGTGGGCCTGATCGATGGAACCGGGGCCGAGCACTAACGTCGGGCAGACCTGCTGCACGAACGGCGCTTCGGTGCAGTAGTTGACCACCTGCGTGCGGGTGCCCAGCAGTTCCTCGATCACCGCCACCATGCGGTGGTCGGTCGGGCATTCGTAACCCGGCACCGACGCGTGCAGCTCTTCGATGGTCAGGCGGCCCGGCCAGCGTTGGCTCACCGGCTCCAATGCCTGATGCATCAGTTCGTTGATGTTGTCGAGCGTCATGCCGGGCAGCGGACGGATATCCAGGTGCAGCTCGCAGCAGGCGCAGATGCGGTTGGCCGCGTCGCCGCCGCTGATATGGCCGAAGTTCATGGTGGGATAAGGCACGGCGAACGCCGGATTGTTGTAGCGTTCCTGCAGGGTTTTGCGCAGCGCCATCAGGTGGCTGATGGATTCGTGCATCAGATCGATGGCGTTGACGCCGCGCGCCGGATCGCTGGAGTGGCCGGACTGGCCGACGATGCGAATGGCATTGGCCATGTGGCCCTTGTGCGCGCGCACCGGCTGCAGCGAGGTCGGTTCGCCGATGATGGCGAAATCCGGACGAATGGCGGTGGAGGCGGCGAAATAGCGCGCGCCGGCCATCGTCGTTTCTTCATCTGCGGTAGCCAGAATGTACAGCGGCTTGGTCAGTTTGCTCGCGTCGATGTCGCGCACCGCATCCAGAATAAAGGCGAAGAAGCCTTTCATGTCGGCGGTGCCCAGGCCGTAGAGCTTGTTGTCGTGCTCGGTCAGGGTGAAGGGATCGCGCGTCCAGCGGCCCTCGTCGTAAGGCACCGTATCGGTATGGCCGGCCAGCAGCAGGCCGCCGCTGCCTTCGCCGATGCTGGCCAGCAGGTTGAATTTGTGGCGCGATTCCGGCACCGGCTGTACGTCGACGCGAAAGCCCAGGTCGGCAAACCATCCGGCCAGCAAGTTGATTAACGCCTCATTGCTCTGATCGAGGCCGGCATCGGTGGCGCTGATCGACGGAGTGGCGATCAACGCCCGGTACAGCTCAATAAATGGAGGTAATTTCATCTTCACTGTTGACAGCCTTTGGTTAGGATAGTATCAATATTCATGCATTTATTTTGAATAAAAATACAGTAAGCCGACGCGTAAGGGAACCCGATACCCGGATGTTTATAAAAGCATCAACGCCTGGCTCCGTGGGTGAACGGCGCAACAACGCTGGCTAGCCCTGTTACCTGGGTCGCAAGCGACCGCACGTCAGTTTAGAAGGTGAAAGGCCACATGTTGAATACGCTGATCGTTGGTGCCAGCGGTTACGCCGGAGCGGAGCTCACGGCTTACCTGAATCGCCACCCACACATGAACATAACCGCTTTAGCGGTTTCAGCGCAAAGTGCAGATGCAGGAAAGTTGCTTTCCGATCTCCATCCCCAGTTGAAAGGCATCGTCGATCTGCCGCTGCAGCCGTTGACCGACGTTGCCAAGGCGGCGCAGGGCATCGACGTGGTGTTCCTCGCCACCGCCCATGAAGTCAGCCACGATATCGCACCGGCCTTCCTGGCGGCGGGCTGCGTGGTGTTCGATCTGTCGGGCGCCTTCCGCGTGCAGGACGCCGGTTTTTATAGCCAGTACTACGGTTTCGAACATCAGCATGGCGCCCTGTTGGAGCAGGCGGTGTACGGCCTCGCGGAGTGGCAGAGCGACAAGATTAAACAGGCGCAGCTGATTGCGGTGCCGGGCTGTTACCCGACGGCGGCGCAGCTGGCGCTGAAGCCGTTGATCGAAAAACAGCTGCTGAACCTCGACCAGTGGCCGGTGATCAACGCCACCAGCGGCGTCAGCGGCGCCGGGCGCAAGGCCAGCATGACCACCAGCTTCTGCGAAGTGAGCCTGCAGCCGTACGGTATTTTCACTCATCGGCACCAGCCGGAGATGGCCGCGCACCTGGGCGTGCCGGTCATCTTTACGCCGCACCTGGGCAACTTCCCGCGCGGCATCCTCGAAACCATCACCTGCCGCCTGAAAGCCGGCGTGACCGCGCAGGACGTCGCCGCCGCCTATCATGCCGCCTATGACGACAAGCCGCTGGTGCGGCTGTACGACCATGGCGTGCCGGCGCTGAAAGCGGTGGTGGGGCTGCCGTTCTGCGACATCGGTTTTGCGGTGCAGGGCGAGCATCTGATCGCCGTAGCGGTGGAAGACAACCTGCTGAAAGGCGCGGCGGCGCAGGCGGTGCAATGCCTGAATATCCGTTTCGGCTTCCCGGAAACCCAGTCACTCCTTTAAACCAGCGTGAGTAAACAGCAATGAACCCGTTAATTATCAAGTTAGGTGGCGTGTTATTAGACAGTGAAGAAGCGCTGGAGCGTCTGTTTACCGCGCTGGACAGCTACCGCCGGCAGCATCAGCGTCCGCTGGTGATCGTGCACGGCGGTGGCTGCGTGGTAGACGAGCTGATGAAGCAGCTCGCTTTGCCGGTGGTGAAAAAGAACGGCCTGCGGGTCACGCCGGCCGATCAGATCGACATCATCACCGGCGCGCTGGCCGGCACCGCCAACAAAACGCTGCTGGCGTGGGCGATTAAGCATCAAATCAACGCCGTTGGCCTGAGCCTGGCGGACGGCGGCAGCGCGGTCGTGACCCCGCTCGATCCGGCATTGGGTCACGTCGGCAACGCGCAGCCCGGCTCGCCCGCGCTGCTCAATACCCTGCTGGGCGCCGGCTACCTGCCGGTTATCAGCTCCATCGGCATCACCGCCGAAGGGCAGTTAATGAACGTGAACGCCGATCAGGCGGCGACGGCGCTGGCGGCGACGCTGGGGGCGGATCTGATCCTGCTGTCGGACGTCAGCGGCATCCTCGACGGCAAGGGGCAACGCATTGCGGAAATGACGGCGCAAAAAGCGGAGCAACTGATCGCGCAAGGCATCATCACCGATGGTATGGTGGTGAAGGTGAATGCGGCGCTCGACGCAGCCCGCACCCTCGGCCGCCCGGTGGATATCGCCAGCTGGCGCCATGCCGATCAGCTTCCTGCTTTGTTTAACGGCGTGTCGATTGGCACCCGGATCCTCGCTTAATTTTAGAATTAGAAAGGAATAGATCATGCAAAACCAAGGCATCAAAAAAATCGTTCTGGCGTACTCCGGCGGCCTGGATACCTCGGCCATCATTCCATGGCTGAAAGAGAACTACGGCGGCTGTGAAGTGGTGGCGTTCGTGGCGGACATCGGTCAGGAGCGCAGCGATCTGGAAGGCGTGGAGCAAAAAGCCCTGCAGTCCGGTGCCTCTGAATGTCACGTGGTCGACCTGCGTGAAGAATTTATCCGCGATTACGTTTATCCGGTGCTGCAGACCGGCGCCCTGTACGAAGGTAGCTACCTGCTGGGCACGTCGATGGCGCGGCCGATCATCGCCAAGGCGCAGGTCGAGCTGGCGTTGAAAGTGGGCGCCGACGCGCTGTGCCACGGTGCGACCGGCAAAGGCAATGACCAGGTGCGTTTCGAGACCACCTACACCGCGCTGGCGCCGCAGCTGAAAGTGGTGGCGCCGTGGCGTGAGTGGAGCCTGCGTTCCCGTGAAGCGCTGCTGGATTACCTGAAAGAGCGCAACATCCCGACCACCGCATCGCTGGAGAAGATCTACAGCCGCGATGAAAACGCCTGGCATATCTCCACCGAAGGCGGCGTGCTGGAAAGCCCGTGGAATGCGCCGAACAAGGATTGCTGGGTATGGACCGTCGATCCGCAGGAAGCGCCGGATCAGCCTGAGCAGGTGACCGTTACCGTTGAGAAAGGCCGCGTTGTGGCGGTTAACGGTAAAGCGCTGTCGCCGTACCAGTGCTTGGAAACCCTGAACGCGCTGGGCGCCAAGCACGGCGTCGGCCGTATCGACATCGTGGAAAACCGCCTGGTGGGCATCAAATCCCGCGGCTGCTATGAAACTCCGGGGGGCACCATCATGGTGGCGGCGCTGCGCGCCGTCGAACAGCTGGTTCTGGATCGCGACAGCTTCAAATGGCGCGAGCAGCTGGGCCTGGAGATGTCCTATGTGGTGTACGACGGCCGCTGGTTCGCGCCGTTGCGCCGCTCGCTGCAGGCCTCTGCCGAAGCATTGGCTGAAGAGGTGAACGGCGAAGTCGTGCTGCAGCTGTACAAAGGCCAGGTGACGGCGACCCAGAAGAAATCCGCCAACAGCCTGTACTCCGAAGAGTTCGCCACCTTCGGCGAAGACGAAGTTTACGATCACAGCCACGCCGGCGGCTTTATCCGCCTGTTCTCTCTGTCTTCACGCATCCGCGCGTTGAACGAGAAAAAGAACAAATAATCGATTGGTGTGACTCTGCAAGGGCGCAGCATGCTGCGCCCTTTCGCATAAAAATTCAGGAGTAAGATATGGCACTTTGGGGCGGACGGTTCACTCAGGCGGCGGATCAGCGGTTCAAGCAACTCAACGATTCGCTGCGGTTCGATTATCGCCTGGCGGAGCAGGATATCGTGGGCTCGGTGGCCTGGTCGAAGGCGCTGGTGACCGTTAACGTGTTGACCGCAGCGGAGCAACAGCAGCTGGAGCAGGCGCTGAATGCGCTGCTGACGGAAGTCCAGGCCGATCCTTTGGCGATCGTCCAAAGCGATGCCGAAGACATCCATAGCTGGGTGGAGCAGAAGCTGATCGAGAAGGTCGGCGATTTGGGCAAGAAGCTGCACACCGGCCGCAGCCGCAACGATCAGGTCGCAACCGATCTGAAGCTGTGGTGCAAACAGCAGATCGGCGATCTGCATCAGGCGATCGTCCAGCTGCAGCAGGCGCTGGTGGAGACCGCCGAAGCCAACCAGGATGCGGTGATGCCGGGGTATACCCACCTGCAACGCGCGCAGCCGGTGACTTTCGCGCACTGGTGCCTGGCCTATATCGAGATGCTGGCGCGCGATGAAAGCCGCCTGCAGGATACCCTGAAACGGCTGGACGTCAGCCCGCTGGGCAGCGGCGCGCTGGCCGGCACCGCTTATCCTATCGATCGCGAGCAGCTGGCCGGCTGGTTGGGCTTCGCCTCGGCGACCCGCAACAGCCTGGACAGCGTATCCGATCGCGATCACGTGCTGGAGCTGCTGTCTAATGCCGCCATCAGCATGGTGCACCTGTCGCGCTTCGCCGAAGATCTGATCTTCTTCAACAGCGGCGAAGCGGCGTTTGTTGAGCTGTCCGACCGCGTGACCTCCGGCTCTTCGCTGATGCCGCAGAAGAAAAACCCGGACGCGCTGGAGCTGATCCGCGGCAAATGCGGCCGCGTACAGGGCGCGCTGACCGGTATGATGATGACGCTGAAAGGCCTGCCGCTGGCGTACAACAAAGACATGCAGGAAGACAAAGAAGGGCTGTTCGACGCGCTCGACACCTGGATGGACTGCCTGCAGATGGCGGCGCTGGTGCTGGATGGCATCCAGGTGAAACGCCCGCGCTGCCAGGAAGCGGCGGAGCAGGGCTATGCCAACGCCACCGAGCTGGCGGATTATCTGGTCGCCAAGGGCGTGCCGTTCCGCGAAGCGCACCATATCGTCGGCGAGGCGGTGGTAGAAGCGATTCGCCAGGGGAAACCGCTGGAAGCGCTGCCGCTGGCGGACTTGCAGCAGTTTAGCGCGACGATCGGTGACGACGTTTACCCGATCCTGGCGTTGCAATCCTGCCTGGACAAGCGTGCGGCCAAAGGCGGCGTCGCACCGCAGCAGGTGGCCGCGGCAATCGCCGCAGCGAAACAGCGTTTGGCCTGACGACGACAAGGGCGGCCCGGCGCCGCCCTTGAACCTTTACCCCGCCAGGCGTGCACAAAGATAGCGGTTCAGGCTTACGCCTTCCTCCATCGCGCCGATCGCCAGCCGGCGGTGCTGTTCCGGCGTCATGCGCAGCACCAGTTTTCCGCTGAAGTTCTTTTCCGCCAGCGCCTGCGGCGGCGTTTCGCCTTGCGCCAGCATATCGGCGATCGTTTCGCTCACGACTTTTTCGATACCCTCCAGTGCGCCGGTACGCGTGGCCGCCAGCCAGGACAGCGAGGGGAATTCGGCGCACAGCCCGACATATTCACGATCTTCCGCTGACCAAGTGATGCGATAGGTATAGTGTTCATGCTTTTCCATGTTCTTCCTCCATTCTGGCCAGTGCGGCGATGACCTGCTTAACCTGATATGCCTTGGCCGCGCCGTTGTTGCCGCGTTGGATATTGATGCGTGGATCGCCTGACCAGGGCATGCGATACACGTGATGGCTGCTACCGTTTATGCGCGGCGGCCCAAACCATCGCACGCAGATTTTCGCTAACTCGGCGAATTTGATGCTGTTCTGCCGCTGTTGCAAATCAGCGATGTCATCCCTGATCTCGTTCATGCTGCCTCCATTTTAGTATCATTATTGGTATCATTTCAATGCTGAAGTATAAAAAATGAGCGCAGAAGGGCCGTGAGGCAAGAGGAGGGAGGAAAATGTGGAAAGTGCTGCGCAAAAAAACCGGGCCTTCAGGCCCGGTGAGTATGAACGGCGAATGAGAGGTTACTCGCCCGGACAGCGCTGGCAGCGCTCGATTTCGGTCGCGCCGAGTTTGAGCTTCGCCTGCAGATCGCGCAGCGCGGTGCGCAAACCTTCTTCGATCACCGGATGATAGAACGGCATGTCCAGCATCTGATCGACGGTCATCTGCTGCTGGTGCGCCCAGGCCAGCAGGTGCGCGATGTGCTCGGCGTCCGGGCCGATCATTTCCGCGCCGAGGAAACGGCCGGTGCCTTGCTCGCCGTAGACGTGCAGAATGCCTGTGTTGCGCAGCATCACTCGCGAGCGGCCCTGATTCTCAAACGAGACGTTGCCCACTTCAAAGCAGCCGCAGGCGCTGAACTTCTCGCTCAGCTCGCGGAAGGTTGAGCCGACCATGGCGATCTGCGGATCGGAGAATACCACCGAAATCGCGCTGCGGCGCAGGCCCGGATTAATCTCCGGGTAGCTGCCGGCGTTGGCGCCGGCGATGCGTGCCTGGTCGCTGGCCTCATGCAGCAGCGGCAGCTGGTTGCTGGCGTCGCCGGCGATGAAGATATGCGGCACGCTGGTTTGCATCGTCAGGCGGTCGGCCAGCGGTACGCCTCGGGCGTCGAGCTGCAAGCCGGTGTTTTCGAGGCCCAGCCGATCGACGTTGGGGCGGCGGCCGGTGGCGGCCAGCACGTAGTCCACCAGGATCTCCTGCGGTTGGCCCTGCAGATCCCGATAGCGGATAAACACCTTGTCGCCTTCGCGCTGCATCATCTCGACCTTCACGTCGGCGTCGAGATAGAACTCGCCCCCCAGCGCTTTGGCGGCGTAGTCGCGCACGGCGCTGTCGGTGAGCGGCCCGATCGCGCCGCCGATGCCGAAGACCTTGGTGTCGACGCCGAGGCGGTGCAGCGCTTGCCCCAGCTCGAGCCCGATGACGCCGGGGCCGAATACCGCTACGGACTGCGGCAAATCATCCCAGTTGAACAGGTCGTCGTTGACGATCAGACGATCGCCCAGTTCGCTCCACGGCGCCGGCCAGCTGGGGCGGGAACCGGTGGCGATCACGATGCGCTGCGCCACGATGCGCGTATGGTCATCGACCTGCAGCGTGTTGTCGTCGATAAAGCGGGCATAGCCCTGAATTTTGTCGCCGGCCGGGATCTCGTCCACGCCTTCCAGCACGAAGCCGACGAAACGATCGCGTTCGCGTTTGACGCGCGCCATCACCTCGCGCCCGTCGATGCGGGTTTTACCGGTTGGGTACACGCCAAAGCCCGGCGCGCGTTCGATTTGATGCACCGCTTCGGCAGCGGCGATCAGCAACTTGGATGGCATACAGCCAACGCGCGCACAGGTGGTGCCGTAAGGCCCGCCTTCGATCATCACCACGCTGGGGGTAGACAGTTTGGCCGCGCGATAGGCGCCGAGCCCTGCGGTGCCGCCGCCGATGACCGCGACATCAACGTTCAACAGTTTCATATCCGCTCCTGAAAGGTAAAAAAAGGGCGGGCCGTAGCCCGCCAAAGTTCACGTTGGCTTTGTTATTACTTATTAAGCTGACAGGAAAGTTTCCAGATCGTCGCTGCCACCGATGTGACGGCCGCCGATGAACACTTGCGGCACCGTGGCGCGGCCGCTGACGGCGCGCAGGCTGACGGTGGTGGCGTCTTTGCCCAGCACGATCTCTTCATACTGAATGCCGCGCTCTTGCAGCATCTGTTTGGCTTTGGCGCAGAATGGGCAGCCTGGTTTGGTGAACAGGGAGACCGATTCCTGCACTTTGAATTCCGGCGCCAGGTATTTCAGCATGGTGTCTGCGTCGGACACCTCAAACGGGTCGCCCGGTTTGTTCGGTTCGACGAACATTTTCTCGACCACGCCGTCGCGCACCAGCATCGAGTAGCGCCATGAACGAGGGCCAAAGCCCAGATCCGCTTTCTCGACCAGCATGTTCATGCCTTTGGTGAATTCACCGTTGCCGTCCGGCACGAAGGTGATGTTTTCCGCATGCTGATCGGCTTTCCAGGCGTTCATCACGAAGGTGTCGTTCACCGAGACGCACAGAATGCCGTCGACGCCGTGCTGTTTGAATACGCTGGACAGCTCGTTGTAGCGCGGCAGATGGCTCGAAGAGCAGGTCGGCGTGAACGCGCCCGGCAGCGAGAACACGATGACCGTTTTGTTTTTGAACAGGTCATCAGTGGTCACATCAATCCATTGGTCGCCCTGACGGGTGTGGAAAGTAACCTGAGGAACTTTCTTGCCTTCTTGACTGGTAAACATTGATTAACCCCTTAATTAGGAAAAGTAATTTTTAGCATTTAGCGCGATATCGCTTCGTTGGGACACATTATTGTCGCTGGGACTTGATAGATCTAATCGCTCATTGCTATCTTATCTATCGCCATGAGCTATCATGGAATGGAGGGAAACAATGAATATTCGTGATTTAGAGTATCTGGTCGCCTTGGCCGAGCACCGGCACTTCCGCCGTGCGGCCGATTCATGCCATGTGAGCCAGCCCACGCTGAGCGGGCAGATCCGCAAGCTGGAAGACGAGTTGGGCGTGATGCTGCTCGAGCGCACCAGCCGCAAGGTGCTGTTCACCCAGGCGGGTCTGTTGCTGGTGGAGCAGGCACGTACCGTGCTGCGCGAAGTGAAAGTATTGAAGGAGATGGCCAGCCAGCAGGGCGAAGCCATGTCCGGGCCGTTGCACATAGGTCTGATCCCGACAGTGGGGCCTTATCTGCTGCCGCAGATCATCCCGACGCTGCACAAAACTTTCCCGAAACTGGAAATGTACCTGCACGAAGCGCAAACCCAGCAACTGCTGGCGCAACTCGACAGCGGCAAATTGGACTGCGCCATTCTGGCATTGGTGAAGGAAACCGAGGCGTTTATCGAAGTGCCTCTGTTCGATGAACCGATGAAGCTGGCGGTGTATTCCGATCACCCGTGGGCGCAGCGCGAGCGCGTGGCGATGCCGGATTTGGCGGGAGAGAAGCTGCTGATGCTGGAAGATGGCCACTGCCTGCGCGATCAGGCGATGGGCTTCTGCTTCCAGGCGGGCGCGGACGAGGATACCCATTTCCGCGCCACCAGTCTGGAAACGCTGCGCAATATGGTCGCGGCCGGCAGCGGCATTACCCTGCTGCCGTCACTGGCGGTGCCGCCGCAGCGCGAACGCGACGGCGTCTGCTATCTGGATTGCTACAAGCCGGAGCCGAAGCGCACCATCGCGTTGGTGTATCGCCCCGGTTCCCCACTGCGCAGCCGTTATGAGCAGTTGGCCGAAGCGATACGCGAGCACATGCAGGGCTACATTGACAACGCGTTAAAACAGGCGGTTTAAGCCGTTAAGCGCCGCCACCCGGTAGGCTTCGGCCATGGTCGGATAGTTGAAGGTCGTATTAACGAAATACTCGATAGTATTGCCTTCACCTTTCTGTTCCATGATCGCCTGACCGATGTGGATGATCTCCGCCGCACGCTCGCCGAAGCAGTGGATCCCGAGGATCTGCAGGGTGTCGCGATGGAACAGGATCTTCAGGCTGCCGACGTTCATCCCGGCGATCTGCGCGCGCGCCAGATGTTTGAACTGGGCGCGGCCCACTTCATACGGCACCTTCATCGCCGTCAGTTCCTGCTCGGTTTTGCCGACGGAGCTGATTTCCGGAATGGTGTAGATGCCGGTTGGGATATCTTCGATTAAGTGACCGCTGGCTTCGCCGGAAGCGATCGCCTGCGCGGCGATGCGGCCCTGATCGTAGGCGGCGGAAGCCAGGCTCGGATAGCCGATCACGTCACCGACCGCGTAGATGTGCGACAGCGCGGTTTGATACATGCTGTTCACCTTCAGCAGCCCGCGGCTGTCCGATTCCAGGCCGACGTTTTCCAACCCCAGCGAATCGGTATTGCCGGTACGGCCGTTGGCGTACAGCAGGCAGTCCGCTTTCACCTTCTTGCCGGACTTCAGGTGCACGATCACGCCGTCTTCGGTGCCTTCAATCTTCTCGAACTCCTCGTTGTGGCGGATCACCACGCCGTTGTTCCAGAAGTGGTAAGAGAGCGAATCCGACATCTCCTGATCGAGGAACGCCAGCAGGCGATCGCGGGTGTTGATCAGATCGACCTTGACGTTCAGACCGCGGAAGATAGACGCGTATTCACAGCCGATCACCCCGGCGCCGTAAATGATCACGTGGCGCGGTTCATGGCTCAGCTCGAGAATGGAGTCGCTGTCGTAGATGCGCGGGTGATTGAAATCGACGCTGGCCGGATGGTAAGGGCGCGAGCCGCAGGCGATCACGATGTGGTCGGCGCGGATGGTGTCCTGGGTGCCGTCCATATAGCTGACGCTAACGGTGTTGGCGTCGATGAAGCGCGCGTCGCCGGCGAACAGTTTGCACTGGTTCCGCTCATAGAACCCTTGGCGCATACGGGTTTGCTGGCTGATGACGTTATCGGCGTGGCGTAAAATGTCAGGGAAAGTCGCGCTGAGCGTGCGCGAGTTGTTGTAAAGCGGGTTCTGGTTGAATTCGATAATGCGGCTGACGGCGTGGCGGAGGGCTTTGGATGGGATGGTGCCCCAGTGGGTACATCCGCCGCCTACGTTGTTGTACCGCTCGATAACGGCCACGCGGGCGCCCTGTTTCACCAGCCCCATGGCGGCACCTTCACCACCAGGGCCCGAGCCAATCACAATGGCATCAAATTGATAGTGCTGTTGCATGTAGGAGAGACCTGTTTTTTTATACAAGATTACAACGGTATCTTAACATCATAGCGCTGCTCACCCAATCACCATTAGGCTTTTTGAGGCAAAGCACAATCGGCTCAGGGCGGAAGTGTGATAGAGCGCGTTAGTATAAATGCTGTTGCAATAAAATTTGCTATATTGCCGAGTCTAGGGCGTTAGACTGAGAAAATGGAACCTATCCGGATATGCATATGGGCGTCAGAGCACAACAAAAAGAACGGACTCGTCGTTCCCTGATCGAAGCCGCTTTCAGCCAGCTGAGCGCCGAACGCAGCTTCGCCAGCCTGAGTCTGCGGGAAGTTTCACGCGAGGCAGGCATCGCGCCCACGTCGTTTTACCGCCATTTCCGCGATGTGGATGAGCTGGGGCTGACCATGGTGGATGAAAGCGGCCTGATGCTGCGTCAGTTGATGCGCCAGGCGCGCCAACGCATCGCCAAGGGCGGCAGCGTGATCCGCACCTCGGTGTCCACCTTTATGGAATTTATCGGCAACAACCCGAACGCCTTCCGGCTGCTGCTGCGCGAGCGCTCCGGCACGTCGGCGGCATTCCGTGCGGCGGTTGCGCGCGAGATCCAGCATTTCATCGCCGAACTGGCGGACTACCTCGAGTTGGAAAACCACATGCCGCGCAGCTTTACCGAAGCGCAGGCGGAAGCGATGGTCACCATCGTGTTCAGCGCCGGTGCGGAAGCGCTGGATATCGACGTCGAGCAGCGGCAACAGCTGGAAGAACGGCTGGTGCTGCAGCTGCGGATGATCTCCAAAGGGGCGTATTACTGGTATCGTCGCGAACAAGAAAAAGCTTCTGTGTCCCACGTATAAAAAAGGTAAAAAATGATGGAAAAACCAGGCCGTGAAAATGGCACCTTACTGCTGGCGTTGATTGCCGGCCTTTCGATCAACGGTTCGTTTGCCGCGCTGTTCAGCTCGGTGGTGCCGTTTTCGATCTTCCCGCTGATCGCGTTGGTGCTGGCGGTGTACTGCCTGCATCAGCGTTACCTGAACCGAGCCATGCCGGACGGCATGCCTAAGCTGGCGGCGGCCTGTTTCCTGCTGGGGCTGTTGATGTACAGCGCTATCGTGCGCGCCGAATATCCGCAGATCGGCTCCAACTTCCTGCCGTCGGTGATCTGCGTGGCGCTGGTGCTGTGGATCGGGGTCAAACTGAAGGCGCGCAAGGCGCTGGATACGCTGACTCAAGAGTCGTAATGCAACGGGGCGCCATGATGGCGCCCCTGTCGTATCAGTGGCGCTTTTCCAGCAGCACGCCGCATTCCATGTGATGGGTATACGGGAACTGATCGAACAGCGCCAGGCGGCTGACCCGGTGCGTGGCCTGCAGCGTTTCCAGGTTGGCGCACAGCGTTTCCGGGTTGCATGAGATATACAAAATGCGCGGGTAAGCCTGCACCATCTTCACCGTTTCATCGTCCAGCCCGCTGCGCGGCGGATCGACGAAAATCGTCTCGCAGTTGTAGCCGCTCAGATCGATGTCTTTCAACCGGTTGAACTCGCGCACTCCGTTCATCGCCTGGGTAAAATCTTCCGCCGCCATGCGGATGATTTGCACGTTGTCGATATGGTTGGCAGCGATGTTGTATTGTGCCGCCGCCACCGACGGCTTGGCGATCTCGGTCGCCAGCACGCGCTCGAAGTTGCGCGCCAGCGCCAGCGAGAAGTTGCCGTTGCCACAATACAGCTCCAGCAAATCGCCTTTGGAGCCGGCGGTGACCGCCAGCGCCCATTCCAGCATCTGCACGTTCATGGCCGCGTTGGGCTGAGTGAAGCTGTTTTCCACCTGACGGTAGATCATGTCGCGGCCGGCGACCGGCAGCACTTCGTCAACATAATCCTGGTCGAGCATGATTTTGGTTTTCGACGCCCGGCCGATTAGCTGCAGATCGAACCCTTGAGCGCGCAGATCGTCGCGCAGCTGCTCGGCGCGCTGTTGCCAAACCTCATCCAGCTTGCGGTGGTACAGCAGCGAGGCGATGATTTTGCCGCTTTGCGTCGACAGATAATCTATCTGGAACAGTTTATGGCGCAGGATCGGCTCCGGTTTCAGCGCGGCGATCAGGGCGCTCATCAGACGGTTGATCAGTTCGCTGGCGGCCGGGAACCGATCGACGCGAATACGCTGCTTGGTCTGCTGATCGAACATGATGTGATACATGTCTTCCGCGTCGTGCCAGATGCGGAACTCGGCGCGCATGCGGTAGTGGTCGACTGGCGAGCGGAACACTTCCGGCTCGGGCGCCGCGAACGGTGACATCAACGTCTTCAGGCGGGCGACTTTCTCCGCCAGTTGGTCATCGTAACGTTCAATAGGCAAATTCTCGGGCGTCATGTGTGTCTTCTCGTCAGGCAAATTTGATCAGCGGGGATTGTAGGGAATCAGCCCGTGAAGTCCAGTTTTGTCGCGTTTATTATTTGTAACATTAGTAGCAGTCTAGACATCTATTTTCATTGATCGTAGCATTGCCGTCCGGCCTCAAGCAGCGAGTGAAAAGGGAATCCGGTGTGAATCCGGAGCTGACGCGCAGCGGTAAGGGGAAGTCACGGCGATAGCGTTTCGACGCAGACACTGTCCACTGCAGGATGGGAAGTCATCGCCCGTTGCCGGTCGCGCCCCGCGGCCCGCAAATCCCAAGCCCGAAGACCTGCCGGTGTTACGTCGCAATGTCCGTGGCCGTCGCGAACTACCGGCCATGATCCTGCGGCATCCGCCAATTAAGTTTGGATGCTTTTCTCATGACAATTACAAAAAACACGCTGCTGGCGGTGGTCTCCTCCGTCACGGCTTTTTCTGGATGGGCGCAAGACAACACCACGGCCACAAATGGCGATAACCTGGTGGTGACCGCCAACCGCTTCCCGCAGCCGGTTTCTTCCGTACTGGCGCCGACCTCCGTCGTCACCCGCAACGATATCGATCGCTGGCAGGCCAAGAGTTTGACCGACGTGATGCGCCGTTTACCGGGCGTGGACATTGCGCAGAATGGCGGCCTGGGTCAGCAAAGTTCGCTATTTATTCGCGGCACTAATTCCAGCCATGTGTTGGTGCTGATCGACGGCATTCGCCTTAATCAGGCGGGCGTCAGCGGCTCTTCCGATCTCAGCCAAATCCCGATTTCGCTGGTGCAGAAAGTCGAATACATTCGTGGTCCGCGCTCGGCGGTGTACGGTTCCGACGCCATCGGCGGCGTGGTCAACATTATTACTACGCGTGAAAAGAACGGCACTACGCTCTCCGCCGGCGTTGGCTCTAATGGCTATCAATCCTACGATGCGTCGACGCAACAGCAGTTGGGCGACAGCACCGTGGCGACGGTGGCGGGGAACTACACCTATACCAAAGGGTATGATGTTGTCGCGAACTTGCCAGATAGCTTCGGCAATCCTGCACAGCCTGACCGCGACGGCTTTATGAGCAAATCTCTGTATGGTGGCATTGAACACAAGTTCAATGAGGCGTTCAGCGGCTTTGTTCGCGGTTATGGTTATGACAATCGCACGGCCTATGACGGTAATTACAGTTATTCGGATCCGGCGCATTCGGATGCGTTGCCTGACACTCGCCAACTCTATAGCCAAAGCTGGGATAGCGGTCTGCGTTATCAGGACGGCATCTATGCTACGCAGTTGATCGCGAGTTATAGCCATACCAAAGACTATAACTACGATCCCAAATACGGCCCTTATTCTGCGTCTGCAACCCTGGATGATTCCACGCAATACAATGTGCAGTGGGGCAATACGTTCCAGGTTGCTCAAGGCCATATCAGTACGGGTGTCGATTGGCAGAATCAGAAAATCGAGCCGGGTACGGCTTACATCACTGATAGCAAGAGCCAACGTAACACCGGAGTTTATCTGACGGCGCAGCAACAAGTGGATGCCTTTACTTTGGAAGGAGCGGTGCGCGGTGACGATAACTCGCAGTTTGGTTGGCATGGCACTTGGCAAACCAGCGTGGCCTGGGAGTTTGTTGAGGGTTATCGCGCCATCGCGTCTTATGGCACTGCGTTTAAAGCACCGAATTTGGGGCAACAGTACGGCAGTTTTGGTGGCAACCCGGATTTAAAACCGGAAGAAAGCAAGCAGTGGGAAGGGGGCTTTGAGGGGCTGACCGGCCCGGTTACCTGGCGCGTCACCGGTTATCGCAACGATATCGATAATCTGATCAGCTATGCATCAAGTGGTTCAGGTTCTGCCTATTACAATGTTAATCAGGCAAGGATTAAAGGTATTGAAGCGACGGCGTCTTTTGATACCGGCCCGTTGACGCACCAGATTGGCTATGACTATGTCGATCCTCGCAACGCCAAGACCAATGAAGTGCTGCTGCGCCGTGCAAAACAACAGGTGAAGTACGAGCTGGATTGGCAGCTGTACGACTTTGACTGGGCGGTGACCTATCAATATCTGGGTGAGCGCTACGACGGTGATTACAGTGGCTACACTACACGTACGGTTAAACTCGGCGGCGTGAGCCTGTGGGATCTCGCAGTTTCGTATCCGGTCACATCTCATCTGACAGTTCGTGGTAGAATTGCCAACCTGTTTGATAAAGATTATGAGACGGCCTATGGCTACGCTACTCCAGGAAGAGAATACTACCTCACTGGAAGCTATACCTTCTAACAGCACCGCCACACCTCGCCCGACGGTGCTGGTTTTCGATTCCGGCGTCGGCGGGTTGTCGGTATATCAGGAGATTCGGCAGTTGCTGCCGGATCTCCACTATATATACGCTTTCGACAACGTGGCGTTCCCCTACGGCGAAAAGTCCGAAGAGTTTATCGTTGAGCGCGTGCTGGAGATAGTTGGCGCGGTGCAGCAGCGTCATCCTCTGGCGATTGTCGTCATTGCCTGCAACACCGCCAGCACTGTTTCCTTGCCGGCCCTGCGCGAGCGTTTCAGCCTCCCGGTCGTGGGCGTGGTGCCCGCCATCAAACCGGCCGCCCGTCTTACCGTTAACGGCATTGTCGGCCTGTTGGCGACCCGCGGCACCGTACAGCGCAGCTACACCCACGAACTGATTTCCCGTTTTGCCACCGACTGCAAGATTGAACTGCTGGGCTCTTCGGAGCTGGTGGAGCTGGCGGAAGCCAAGCTGCACGGCGAAGCCGTGCCGCTGCTTGTGCTGAAGAAGATCCTGCATCCGTGGCTGAGCATGCGTGAGCCGCCGGATACCGTCGTGCTGGGCTGCACCCATTTCCCTCTGTTAGCGGAAGAACTGATGCAGGTGTTGCCGGAAGGCACCCGGCTGGTGGATTCCGGCGCGGCGATTGCCCGTCGCACCGCCTGGCTCATCTCAACGCAGGAAAATCTGGTCTCGAGCCAGGAAGAGAATCTGGCGTATTGCATGGCGTTAAATGAAGATACTGACGCTTTATTGCCCGTTTTGCAGGGCTACGGCTTTAAATCGTTGAAAAAACTGCCGCTTTAACGGCGTTTTGGTCAAACATTCAACGGTCGGAAAAAATATTGAAATTAGGGGTTGCGGCCCGCCGAGAACTCCCTATAATGCGCCTCCACTGACCGGGAACAACGACTGACAAGCCGCCGGG